>JAUMHB010058511.1:0-35242 GCA_032359685.1 Pittosporum tobira
CCTCTAGCAAGACATTATAATTACCTAAATTAGGTGAATGTCGATTTTTTTGACACAATTTTATTCACAAGTAATAATAAAGTACGATTTATGATTGGATCATTGGGTATATCACTAATACGTAGCACTCATCACAATGTCCTTAATGATAAAGATGTCAAATATTTGTATCCCTTTTGTAAGCATTCAAAAATTCTCGGCTAAGACAGCACTCAACTTCCTAAGTAGAAGCTTGATGAGCAATTTGCCGTCAGTCACTAATTTTCGAGATGATATGGCAGAAGTCCTAATTGTAATGGACATGTCTTTGTCAGGGATTAGAGAGATAAAGTTAAATTTAATACCTTTGCAGTCACCCAATTATTGTACACTTAAATTTAACTGTGCCCTTTGTTCCAAAGTAGTTGGAGACGACAAAATAAATATCATATGTTAAAGTAAGAATAAAAAAAAAAGAAGGTAAAAACAGAAAATAATTATAAGAATAAATTAAATATGATAAAATGAAAAAAATAAAGACAATATCATAAGAATAGAAAGCGTTCGTGTATAAAAACACACACACATATAAAGGAAGGCTAGAACAAAAATAAAGAAAAACAACAGTAAGAGCAAAAACTGGTATACCTTACCAGACCTGCAATATTTAGATTGCCCTCCCTTCCCTCTATCATATTAAGGGCTAAATCCTCACTTATATTCCACTCCTAGTCTTTCCTCGGTACTTTCGCCCGTGTAATTTCAGGCCTATCCTCGCTCTTCTTGTATTTTCTGATCTTTATTTTTTATATTCTCACTAGTACATCAACATTGAATACGACCAAACTATCTCAACCGATGTTCTCTCATCTTTCCCTCAACCTGTGCTACTCTAACCTTCTTTAGAATATTCTCATTTTTAATTTTATCCAATCTTGTATATCCATATATTCATCTAAATCTTCTCATTTCAACAACGTCCGTCTAATGCACGTGTTGCTTATTAGTTGTTTAAACTATACAACTATTGTCTAAAAGCATCAAAATTTGTCCATACGCTTGCAATCACAAAAATTTGGTATAAAAAGAGAGTTCAAGCTCCAACATACCATCAAGGGCAATATTGTACCCAATGTTAAGCTTCTTCGTATACTTTTTCTCAAGATAAGCCCCATAAATGTCCCCATGAAGATGGCCCTTGATCAGTTTTTTCCGAGATAAACTTTTGTTCTCTTCTTGCATGTAGGTTTGTAGAGACTTAACGACATTCCCCAAATGGTCCACTTCAGACATCTTCACCACTAAAGCAATAACTTGATCATCCTTCTCTTTCCTCAAAGCATCCATCTCACTTTAGCCCGACAACTTCCTCATTTAATCGATTGACCTCATGAAGCAATTCTTGAGGTTGTTGCTTTTCCTGATCAAGTTCATTTACTTTACATTTCAACAAATAGGAGAGACCATCTTTTTTCTCTATCTCGTCAATACAATCAAGTCCCTAGTTCATTATTGCCAATGCTTGATACTGAAAGACACCACATCATCACCAAACCAAAAACACTTAAAATGCATGTAAATTGATACATCTAATAATGGGGAGGTGGTGGTGATGTTTTGGGCTTGGGCTCATCCTCGTTGGTTGCCGTCTGATGCTCGAGGTAGCTGACCTACAAAATGGGAGATGGTGGTTTTGTTTTCACCCTTTGACGCTTAAGTTAGTACGTGGATATGATGTGAAGCCAGAAGAATAGTTATTTGTTAGAATATAATCGTAGGGTTTTGAACAGTGGATTAGATATTACCTAAGCCTTAGGGAGGGGAAAGGTTTACATGTGGCATTATCTATAGGGTTTTGGGTGAGATCTTGGCAACTGGTGGGGGAGGGGAAAGGTTTACATGTGGCATTATCTCTAGGGTTTTGGGTGAGATCTTGGCAACTGGTGGCATCAGTCATCAGATCAGGAGTGTGGTATGTGATTGAGATGCGTGTTCTGCTAGCGGAGAACTATCTTCCTTGGTGAGAATCGGTAATTGTTTGCCTAAGAGTGTACGTGTCTAATATGTAGTGTGTGATACTTTGTCCCATATCGGTTGAGAATGAAAGTAGTAATGGCCTTGTATAGGTCTTAGTTCACTACCAAAAATAATTAATAATTTAAAATTTAGGGTTAGGCTAATGGTAGGCCAGTGGGCTTGGTTGGTATTCTTAGGCCAATGTAGTTGGGTGTGGGACATTACAAATAGTATCAAAGCCATGATGGGCTGAAAGTGTGGTAACACTACCCGGACGGAGACGTCAAATATTTAAGTGAGAGAGATTGTGATATTTCGTTACACATCGGTTGACAATAAAAGTAGCAATGGTTTTTTATAGGTCTTAGTTAACTATCAAGAATACCTAATAACTTTAGGTTTTGGGCTAGACCTGTGGTGGGTCAGTGGGTTTGGTTGATACTTTTGGGCTAGTGTGTTTGGATCAGGATGTTACATAGCGCATAAATAGTGATGTCATTGGGTTTGGGCATTCCCAAACCCGATTTGAGTAGTTATTAGGCGGTCCACGTGTAGGGTTGTGAGGCTTTCTCGTACGCATGTTGTGCGGAGCTGTTATCCTTGCAATCATTATTTGATAGTGAATAGCCATTATAACTTTGCTAACGTGTTGGGTATAGGATTAGCTTGACCTGGCCCGAAGGGTCTACATGGTTTTCTTTATGCGATGTATCAATGATGTGTCGGGTATGTGGGTTGGTTTCTGATATGGCTTGAGGGCCCTCATATTCTAACACACCCTACTTCTGTTTACACTATAATAATAGAAATAAACTTGCACATTTATGCCATAAATATTGAATCTTGTATTAGTATTTGGTTTATATTTTTCAGATACACAATCTAACACTAGTTGATTGAAGCCAGTAGAAACTCATAAAACGCAATTTCATGTTCTTGTTTATCAGAATTCTTGGTCAAAAAGGGTAGTAGAAGTTGATAGCATCCAACCATTGACACAATGGGACCAATCAGGGGACCCACCTGATAGCATTTGCGGTCAGGTTATCCATTCTGGGTCTCGAATTCTTACCGATTACTGGGTACGTAGGGCTGCCACAAGAAAGAGCAACAAAGAGGGCGATGAACTGGGTAAGTGTGGTTCTACTTTCTTGTATTTTTTCACTAGTTTAAAGTTCCTATTTTAGTTCTTTGTTTTTCTATTTATGCTTATACCATGCAGCAATTTACTCTTCAGTCAATGTTTCGATGGGCAAATATTTGGAGATAGGAGTCCCTAAAAATCAAGATCCACTGCTAGAAGAACCAAGCAGAAACATATTTGATTTAGAATCAAAGAAAAATGGCGAAAAATTAGAAAAAGGAAGCATGGAGCTCAACAGTGAAGCAGAAAATTGCAAATATGGGAAGCAAGCTTCTGATTATATGGGTGTCACTACCAGCAGTACTAATCCTCAGATGGAAAGTGTAGCTTATAAAGATGACCTGTCCAAGAGTACGAATATCAAGGATAAGATCACGGATAAAGCTAAGGAATTATCTTCCCTTGAACCTGATGTTAATCGAGTGAGAGATGGAGATACCAGGAATACTACCTTAGAGCGAAATGTTTTGAGGCATTCAAACCTTTCAGCCTTCTCAAGGTATGACAATTTAAAAACCTTCAAAAATACTACCTTGTTCCCAAAAAAAGAGATACATTTTGACCTGTCAATCACGGAATCTAAAAATTGAAAAATGATGCTGTTCATTTTGATTTTTGTCAATAAAATTGTGAATATTGTAGATGATCTAATAATTTGGACAAATTACCAAAATATATATGTAAATAAATAAATCGTTTTCAAAGATTAAAAGAATCATATCAGTTTTACAATTTCCTGAATTGACTTTAAAAAGTCAAAATATATCTCCCTTCTATATTTAATTGAACCGAAGCAGATTAAATGTCCTAGTCTCCTCTTTGCAGAAAACCCTGACATACAGAACTTTTCTTATTCGTTATCTTACAGGTATACTTCAAATACTAACCAAGCTCCAACGGGGAATGTAGGCAGTTGTTCTCCACCTGATAATAGCTCAGATGCAGCAAAGACTAAATCAATGCACAATATAGAGTGTAATTCAAATGGCATTAATATTCCTAATCAGCTTTCCAATGGCAGTAGCAACAATGATGACATGGGGTCCACAACTAATAATGCATTCTCCAAGCCAGAAACATTTAATGATAAGAAAATGTCCAGATCATTAGTCAATGCTCATCCCTTTACTGCCTTTCAATCACTTAAAAGCAACCGTGGTTCATCCATTGGGCCTGAAATACCGGATAAAGTCCAAGTCCAGCACCATCATCACCATTACCACCATCATCACCACCACGTTCATAACATGCAGCAAAAACAGCAGCTTTCAGACCATGATAATTTGTCCTTTGAGCAACCTGATGTGGTAACTACACCAATTGAAGGGAATGCTGCTAATTATGGAAGTGCTTCTGGGAGTAATAGTAGGAGCAATGGGGAAAATGGAAAAAATATTTCTGTTAGAGCAGAAGGGACAAACATGGAAAGTGATAATGGAGGCTCTGGAAACTGTGGAGCTGAAAATTTAACTGAGAGTGGTAGCAGGAGTGGGGTAGATCAAAACCGGTTAGCTCGGAGAGAAGCTGCTTTGAATAAATTCCGTCAGAAGAGGAAAGATAGATGCTTTGAGAAGAAGGTATACTTTCTTTTTTAATGGATTTTTTAATTTTCCCTCCATCCCATTTTAATTGTCTTGGTTTGACATGCATTTTCAGTTCAACCATTTTTAATATTAATATTAGTAATTAAGCATATTCAAGATCTTCAAAATCACAAAACTGAGACCTCAACTGTATTTAAATTTTAAAACCAGTATAACAGTGATATATAGTATTGATTTTTAAAATGGACCAAAAAAAAGTCAAATAAATACATTTAAAATGGGGAAAACAATAAAAAATAGAAAGTCATTCCTTGGTTATTGAGAAACTGATAGATAGATGCAACAATTATCCTTGCCCGTCTTCAGGTCCGATACCAAAGCAGGAAGAAACTGGCAGAACAGAGACCACGCGTTAAAGGGCAGTTTGTCCGACAAATTGTGAACAAGGGGAAAATCGAGGTGGACCAAAATAGCTAACCCGCGCTTTTCAAGTGATGGTTATTGTGGAATGTGTACATGAAGGTAGGGAGATCGAGCGGTTTATATCCCATAATGGAGATAATGGAAAGATCAAGCTTTCAATGAATACTCTTCTTAAGTTTCAACAGACCTTATTTGGAGTGTAACTCTGTCTTTGTGCTCTATTTATGACTATTGACAGGGAATGGACATGTAATGGTAATCCCCTTCAATAGGGTAGCCTACAACCCCAATAAAATTCTTCAATTTGGCGTGTGATGTTTCTCAGTTCCGATTTCAACTGGTTGGTACTTAAAACAGTTGTCTTTTTCATTTACGTACATGTTTCTTCCTGATGTTGTGCATATGTTTCACGGTAAATGACAGTTGGTTATTGCATGTATACTATTATGCACGTGTTCCTTTTTCCTAGATCATAGACCGCAAATTAGTATAAATTTCTTATGACTAGATACAAATATGGATAAACAAAATTTACAATTACGTCAAGTTATAACTAATCATATTAGTTGAGAAAAGTAGGAAACAAAAGTAAAATATATTATTATCCACGTATCTATATAATTAGATTTTTTTATTTTTTTATTTTTCCAATATAATTACAGCATTTTATATTTGAAAAGTTTAATGATATAAATTGTTTAAATTATTTTTATTTTATTAAATATAATCAATTACTTTAACCACTAATATTATGATCTATCACTTCAATTATTATTTTAACATTATGGCCAACAATTTAATCCACTATTATAATGTTATAGTCCATCACTTCATTTAATACTCTACTATCAAAAATTATAATACAATATTATAATTCTCCAATTTAATTACTATTTTAGTAACTAAAAATATAATATTGTAAGGATAATTTAAATAATTTATTATAATTAAATATATTTTTTTAGATTTATAAAAAATAAAACTATTTTAATCATATTAGTCAAACCGTTTCAATCATATTAGGAGAGAGAGAGAGTACGAAGCATCAAAATAGAGCAATTAAGTTTAGCAACATGTCCTCATAACTTTTTAAACTCTACTATGAAAAAAAGTAAGATGCCACATTTAAAATCACTGCGTGGTTTACTTCAGCATCAGCTTTTTTTTTTTTTTTTTCTTAACAATGCAGTAACTAACTTGTGTATAGTTGGCATGTATGTTTGAGACAAATAGCCGACAATTACTTTACTACCCTTTATTAGCAGCAGAAATATCATAATACGGTGCGTAACGAAATCATTGCCTCATTGGCATGTTATTGATAGTCAACTCCTGCAATATGAGATTAGAAATACAAGAAATACAGCAGAGGGAACTGAACATAATGGCATATAATTTGTGATCATCAGATATATTATATTATACACATAAAGCAGTTTTCAATTTTGAAAAAATAATACTCCATAATTGTCATATTATTGTACACTTCCTTTTACGCGACAAATTATATTTTAATAATGTTGAACGCTAGAAATACAAGCTGTTTTATCAATGATCATAAAGCTTCATAAAACAACGAAGCATACGTTCCTTTCTCTATTTTGATTCACGCTAACCATTGTTATCACAAATTGATGAACGCTCAAATGAAAAAATAAAAAATAAATATGGAGATGTATAAACAAAATTTATCTAGCTCGTTGATCTACTATCAGTACAGAAGGATGTTTCCCAAGTTCGGGGAATCGGATACGAGTGCCCAAGAAAATGCAAAGGGAATATTTAGAAGGATCAGAGTGCTTAACCTTAGGATCTTTACCGTATCTCCTCCACCTGATGGCCATTTGTGTCCTTTTGTTGAGTACTTGGACTTTGTCTCTTATTAGTTGACTCGTCTTCATTCAGCTCCTCAACGTTAGTTGGCTTTCCCTGTTGAATTCAGTATGTATAAGTAAATGGAAACGACCACCATTTTAGAATGTAAGAGCATTATTAATTTTGAGAAGTCAGATTCAAACATTTTCAAAATCAAAATTAACATGAATTTATTTGATTATAATCAATACAATAGTGAAATTTGTAAACTCCTTGAGAAGTACTATTGTTTACATAAAACAATTTTATCACTACGAAAAGGGATTCATGTCAATTTCAATTCTAAAATGTTTTAAATTGACTTTTCAAAGTCAATAATACTCTTATATTTTGGAACGTAAGGAGTACAATAAATCAATTTCCATCTCTTGGGACTGTGGCAGTCATTTCTTAACATATATAAAATCGAGTACACTTGGTCACTGTTTTTTCGGTTTAGCCAGTCAATTGGAACTTCCAAGTCTTCTCTTTTAACTTTTTAATTTTGCCAATGTAAAGAGGGAAGGGTTAAGGTAAAGTGACGAGAACTGAACATCTCCCCTTGCAGAAGTTGGCTAGTTCTTTTAGCAAGTGGACTACTAGTATTCGTTCTCGGTCTTAAATGAAACTACCAGCAGCTTAATATAGAAATAAGCATTAGAATGAATGGAAAAAAAAGTCACAAACCAACCTTTAACTTTTCCCGCCATCCAAGTCCAAATGGTCTAGATAATAAACTAATCTTCCTTGCAGGAAAGTCTTGTGAAGGCTCTTGATTGCTTTGAAATGTTGGTGAATCATGGTTTATGGATCTGGAAGAGGAACTTTCGTTAATATACCAGGCCAATAACAAAATAAGAAAAAGAGGATAGATATAAGTGCGTGCATGACAAAAATCAAATGAATATCGCATACTACCATATTTTTAGTCATCACAGTGAGATGTGAGTTCAAGAAAAAGGATAAAACAACATTTTATTAATTTTCAGCACAAAAACAGAATCTTATGTCAGCAAATACCTTAGATAAAGAAATAGGAGCACATAGGCATTATATATAATCTAGTCATTGGATAAATAGACTCCAATATATCAGCACGACAGAGTAAATAAATACCTTGGTGAAGGCAGTGCTTTATTTTGTCCAGACTGATACTGCAAGGTAGCTTCCAACATTGATTCAGCCATAATAACCCTCTTCTCCATGTCAGCAAGGGAAGCAGTTGCTGCTTCAAGTTTGTCCTGCAGAAAGAGTTGTTTTAATTGCGTATTTTAAATCCTGAAACAGGAAAGAAATTCAAATTTGGACATATAATTCCCAAATTCTCTAGTCAGAAAAATTACAAGGTTAAACAACCTACCAAAGAGGTCTATTATAGCGTTCCATTTAAATGTGGAAGTGGAACAGCCAGATATGTATAATGTTCACACAATTACACATAAATAACAGTGATGACTGTGACGAGCTTGATACCAGTTCATGCAGTCCAGAATTCCAGATTACCAGAATAATCCAATAAGGCAATAATGTTAGAAATCTAACAGTTATTAGGGTTGACTAGGCCAATGCCAATACTAGTGTCTATACTTAAACGAGGATCATAATAAACTTGTCAAAGCCACAACTTGATTTTAAGAGGAATAACTTCCTATTGAAAAACTTGACTTGAATTTGATAAAATTTCCATCAATGCAACAAGTTGAAAGTTAAAACAAGAAAAAGAAGGATAGAGCAAAAGCAAGACAATGTGGTCCAGGAATTTCAGTTAATTATAAAGCCCAGATTCATTTGTGAAATAAGTTCTCCAATTACGCAATATTAAAGGAACTATAGAACAGTTATTTTCAGACCCTGGATACAAAAATAACTGTATTCGAGTTTCTAGATGTACAACCGAAAAGTCCACTCCCCTTCTCCAGCACACACACAAACACACACACTAAAAAAAAAAATTAAAAAAAAAAAATATAGATTAAATAATGAAGTAAATTCGATGGTAGAGCATATGACCTTCTACGCTCTCTGTCTCCCTCTGTCTCACACACACAAAAACAAAAACAAAAAAAACTTGCACTGCGGTCTGTATGTATTTTTTTCTTTTGATAAGTTGAGCAATGACCCAATATTGCATTATTAAGTCAGTAACAAAAGTATTTCAAAATATATAACTAAATAAATACCCGAAGCAATTTATTAAAAAAAATAAGAAAATACCTGAAGCACTTGAGCAGCAGATCTTTGTGCAGCTGCGTCTTGCTCAGAAAATCTGCGAGCATCTTCTGTCACCCTTTGTTCTTGCTCTACCCTCATCAATACCTGAAGCATGGCATTCTCTTGTTCCCGCTTATCAGAAAGGGCCTGCCGAAGCTCAGCAACATCTCGCTCTAATTGCTCAGCCTGAAAAGTGGAGAATTAGTATGAAGATACTACTGTAGTACTGTTTAATATTATCAGATACTCTACGTAAAACTTTAAAAAAAAAAAAAAAGAGGAGAGAATTCAGACAGAAAGTAATTCTTTAGTAACTGCTGATCCTCTATCAAATTACTTCCAGGGAGTATATGGAGATCAACATGGAGAAGACTTCATTTTTTCCTTTTTGTTTACATAAAAAACAAGAAATGCAATTGATTCCAAGAAATTATCATCATTAGCAGGAAAGATCTTAATTTATAAATATGATCCTCAGTAGAAAATTATGAAATGATATACCTTTGCACTCAATTGCCGCCGATTATCCTGCTTCACCATCTCCATCAAAGCTGTTTCCAACTCCTCAGCTCTAGAAATAGAAAGAAGTGAAAATGTTAAAAACTACAGATGCATTGGTAAAATTACTAACGTGATAGGTCACGGTTGAGAGCCCAATGTCACACTCCATTTGGTATATATTTTATGAAGTTGCTAAATCAAAATGAGGAAAATTATTTTTTTTTTTCTTTATGGACAGTTAACTTTCATATTTTATCGATGATATTCATTCATTTTACTGATGTTCACTTTTTACAGAGTCAGTACAGGGTTGTTCCATGTCACTACACACAGCTTGAAGAAGATGGAAGAGACAAATTTCGAGATTCAAAAAAAGCACGCATATTTCTATCAAAAACAGCAGCATTAGCCTGATTAATGTGGACTACATATATTACACATGGCCTCGACCATGCTACTTCTAATCCAATAAGGACCCAAATACAACTACTTCCATGTAATTTAACTTCAATACGCAATTTGCAATACCAGACACCAGAGTAATTATATTAACCTGAGTACAGCAGAATGTTTCTCCTCCAGCAACTTGCACAATTCAACTTTTAGCCACACAACCTGCACGTAGAGTTTATATATTACAGCTACAAGCAAGATTGTAATGTAAGCAGATGCAGCCTAAAGAATCTCAAAATAATGTATACATAAATATGAAAGATGTTGAAGCAGAGAGGAGTTTAACGGTAGTAAGTTGTGATACAAGCAGACAAGGAAAGAAACACAAAGGTACCTGTTCTTGAAGATCTGGAACAGAATCCGCCTCAGCATACCCAGTAATGTTCATAGACAAGTCATCAGAATTAGAAGAACCAGAAGTCACACGAGATAAATTACCATTTGTGTTTTTATAAGTCACTTGATCTGCTTCATTGGTACCCTCAAAACTGTATAGCTTAGATGCTAGACCTTTAGAATCCTTCAAAACTCGAAGCCCTTTCAGTCTTTCCTCAATTGCAGCTCGTACAGCTGGCCGATGTTTTTTTCTTAATTCTTCTAATCGGGCTTCGTTTACATTTGGGTAACCCATACAGGCTGTCAAGACCAGTTGACTGCTATCGAATGTTGACCCAGCCAGTGATTGCAGTAGCGTAATAGCATCTCCAGCATCCTTAGTTGTAACCAGTGCAGGTCCTACAAGAAACTGAACATAATTAAGTTTCAAATTAAGATAGCCAACAAAGTAACACAATCATGCATGTGTATTCTTCCTGAAACACATCAGATCAACAAGATTCTTTATTTTTAAAAGAAAAGTAAATAAGTAAAGTGGGATTTAGTTATTTTAGTTTTGTACCGTACAACTCCATCAAAGCAAGTGCTGTTCGAAATAGCATAACCCGATTTCCCTCAAATAAAATCACATCCCAGATTCTGAGAACTGAAGCAAAGAGACATCATCAGATTACAAGAATAATTGCATGTAAGCCACTACTACTGCAAATAACGAGTGTGAGATAATGTGACCTTGACAATACCATAAAATAAAAATATATTCTCTCTGTTTCAAAACATAAGAGCATTATTGACATTTCAAAAGTTGACTTATAACAATTTTACATTTATAATTGCATGAATTTATTTGATTACAGTCGATACAATCATGGAAATCTTGAGCCTATTTGAAAAATACATAAATATATTTTTTTCCAAAAGTCAAATGGATTAATGTTAGTTGGAATTTGAAAATGTTCAAAGTTGAC
Source organism: Pittosporum tobira (assembly GCA_032359685.1). NCBI lineage: Eukaryota > Viridiplantae > Streptophyta > Magnoliopsida > Apiales > Pittosporaceae > Pittosporum > Pittosporum tobira. The sequence continues at coordinate 11,430 of JAUMHB010058511.1, forward strand.
TTTTCAAAAATCAATAATACTCTTATATTTTCGAACAGAGATAGTATGTGATATTGTGATGTTATTTGCACTGTCAACATTAAATCAGGTAATTTAAAATGATGGAAACATAGAACCCAACCACTTTCCCATGGAATCATATTCATAAATATTGTGAGGAACCACGGTCCGGTGACCCATGCCAGCTGCACTCCAAGGTAATCAAGATGATTTACTGCAAAAGATGCGTAGGTCCAATAAGAAGCCCAAATAAAGATCACCCTTAACTTAGAGATAGCAATTACAATGATAAATGATAAAAGAACTAACCCAATTTACGAAACCTCTCACGCACCAACTCCTCAAAAACAAGTTGGTCAACCTGGCAAAACAAAAATAGTTTAACAAAGTAAACCTTCAAACAACCAACCCCCCAACCCACCAAACCACACACACACACACAATTTTTATTTATTTTTTACTTTGAATGATGTTCTACTTTAGACATGTACTAAAACAAGGAAAACCAGAATCAGAAGTCAGATAAACAAAGCAACTGGCAATTAACAACCACCTGAGATTCTATCATTTCCTCTGAATAATAGCCATCAAAGTAATCATCGAGGATGCCCATCAAAGCCCTGAGAGTTTTATCCAACTTTAAACAACCATATAATATAGTGAGCTGTGCAGAGGAAAATGTAATATACTAAATAAGTTGGACAGATAAATAATAATTTGTCATGCAATGTTCCAGATATTTGAGAAGTGTAAATTAAGAATGAAACCCACCAAAATGCATTTTCCTCAGGCATCAGAAGCAGTAATAAGCCTGCAAAGAAATTCATGGCCTGCATGTACATTGAATCGGAAAAATGGACACACATAGAGTATCAGTATAGCAAAAGGACGAAACTTATTTTATCTAGCAGGAAAGGTATACAGCTGACAATATAACCAATTATTTAGCTTTACATTTTAAAAAGAAACAAGAACAACAGAAGGGATAGTAAGCAAAGAGCTTAAGATAGAAACTGTTCGCTCATTCATAAATGCAAGTACCTTGGTGGGTGTGTTCAAACATTTAACATGCGACATGTTCAAAATAAAATATAGTTCAAAACTGAAACTGGACACATTTAAATTCATTAAGTTCTACTACATTTAAGTCTGGGCACGACCCTTGGTAATTTATAATATTTGTTCAAGTTCTAGCATTTTATACCTGGCAATATCCGACAGATGGGTTATGCCGAGCATAAGCAGTAAGTAAACGCCTTAAAGCATCTCTACCATCCTCATCTAGAGCAGGATGACCTGGGAAAGTTCGAGGCAAGTCCTGCATATATAAATTACCAATATATTAGATTAAGATCCAAGTAGAATTAACTGTTGGCACCCAAAAATTGATAATACAATGGTTTAATCTTAGAGTATTATTGACCTTCTCGATCTGCCCTTTCCATTTCTCAGGTACACAAATGGACTCTCCTGTCATTGATCCCTTAGTATCCTTATCTAATTCTGAACTTTGATGATCTGTTATATCACCCGATTCAGCATCCGGAGCTAGCAAATTTTGATAATATTTCTCCACCCTACGTGTACGCACACCCAAAAAGGCTTGCCAAAGCTGTAATTTCAAGTGCGAAGCATATGTTCGTCATATCCCCAGAAATGAGTTTAACAACAATAAGGGAACCCCAACAAGAGTTCTACCAAAAAAAAAAAACTACCTCTCCCCTAAGAGCCATTGGAACTCCACCTTGAATGAGACACTCCAGTTCTTCTTTGCAAGGAATAAAAGATTCTGAAGATGCCACATCAGCAGCACCACCAGTTGCGGGGACCTTACCAGTGTCGCTTGAAGGGACGTCTTGAGATGGATCAGATCGCTTCACTTCGTAAAACTCCTCCTCCGAGTCCTCTCCAGATCCTACTTTAGCAGGTCTAGCCTCTTCGACAGATAATAGAGGCTTCCCAGTTCCATCATTTTGCTCACTTTCGGCGTTCATCTTCTTCTTCACTCGACTACTCATCATATCTTCGATTGCACACAGGGATGGTCTAATCCGAGTCCACGTTAAGACCCGATGAGTTTTACTCTGCTTAGCTGGTTGCACCTCTTCCTTCTCTGTAACAAGTTCGGTCAAACCCTTAGGATCAGGCTTCTTGCCATCTGGATCGTCCCCTCCAACGCCCTTCTCTGAATTAGCATCAGCTTCCTCCTCGGTCACCTCAGCATGCAATGCTGTATTATTCTCTTCTGCAGATGACTGTTTTATAGGCAACTGATAACACACTGCTTGCCGTTCCAGGAAGTTCTTCCACCGATCTGATCTTTCCTCCTCTTCCTCCTAAAACCATTATCATATTGCAAAAACAGGTATAATTTATGATTTTACAAGGTTTTATAGTTGCTAAGAGAGCATGGCATAGTAAAATATAAAAATCTTAGAACTTGATGTTTTGGTCATAGGGATCATGAAGTTTTGATCTTCAAACTTTTCTCGGCAACCACTCAAGGATTCAAATTAACAAAAACGAATAAAAAAGCAAGAAATGTAACCTTATAGATATTAGCATATTCTCGGTATCTTTGAACATGTTGAGGTCTGACAGCAAACCCATAAGCATCCCTGTTAAAACCAATCACCATTAGTGGCCGAAATCTAAATATTTCCCTTCATCACATTCATCAGTAAATTCACAAGCAAGTAGTTCTACACTTCAAAAAGAGTCAAAACTTAGAAGTCCAATTTCAAACACTCACATGGACAACAAATAGCAAAATTAACACCAAATTTCTTGAACACTTGATCATGCAAACCTAATTTCCAAGACAGGTCCAATTCGAAACACTAAGCTGAAGTAACTCAACACCAACCAAAATTTACCTGCCATCGGCATCCAAAGCTTGTTGACCCAAATTAGACAATAACATTTTTCACAAGGAACACCAATTCTACTGTCGTAGCGCTCAGGCATTGCCTCAGCGCATAATCAAATCACTAAACCTCATGCCACATTTCACCTACAACACTTCAACTCAATCCAGCTAAACTCACCACTCATTCATTCAATGGTAATCACGATTCAATCATTCCAAACACAGCAGTATTTTCTATTAACGACCCAAAGATCCAAACAATGTATTATCAGGAACATCAATAACTTAAAGAAAAAATAAAAACAAGTTTTTTTCGCAGATCAAAGAACAAAATGCTGAATCACACGATACGAGAGAATCGATCGATTTGGTTTATTATCTAGGATACTGAAGTGCAAATATTGAAAATTAATAGATCGAATTGTAAAATGTAAGAAGTATAAAAATGGAGGCGGGGAGTCGGATAGAGTGACGTGGTGTCGTTTTATACCTCTTGTGTTCAAAAGTGTTATTGAGGGGAAGGGTGAAGACTGCAGATGCTGCTGGTTTGGCCTTCATTTTCGGATTGTTTTCCGTGATTTTCTGCAACTCCAATTGGCTTGACTGTTTGAGACAGAGAGAGCTGTAACTCGTTGTGGCTACTAGTGAGTCACTCCCTCTCAGTTGCCACTCGCCAGTTTTAAAAATGAAGAATCTGAAAGAAAAGGATAAAACAGTCACTGTCTAATGTTGACTTTTTATTTTGACTTGTTTGTGTTGGATTGTACGTAATAACGTAATAACGTTAAGATATTATGATATTTAAATGTAATAAATAATATATTAAATTTAAGTTTAAAAAATTAAATTTGTAATTTAAATTTAATTTTAACAAAAATTTAAAATTGAATTTAAGCTATAAATTATAATTTAAAAAATTGTACCAAACAAGTCCTGAGTTTTAGAATAAAAAGATAATATTTGAGATAATACTATTATTTTTTAGATAAATAAATGGATTATTATTATTATTATTATTATTATTATTATTATTATTATTATTATTATTATTATTATTAAACCATACAAATTTTAGAATTGTTATAAATTAATTTAAAGAAGTGAAAAATAAATTATGTGCTCCTGTAAATAAATTTCATGTGATCATATAAATTATGTTCTCGAACTTTATAAGATAACATGAATTGAATCGAATATGATTTGTTCAAATTCTACTTATATAATATTTTCAATTTAAAATAAAATATAGCTAAGACTCATTTAATTATTGATTCAAACTCGTATAATTTAAAATTTTCTAATGAGTATCAATAAAAAAATAATTTAAAAATATTTGAATAATTAATTAAACTCTAACATATACTCATGTTCTATTCGTTTATTTTTCGAGTGGAGATGAAATTAAATTTTTAACCAAACAAATTGAATTTAAACCCAAACCGTTGAGTTATATTTAGAAAACTATATAAAACTTCTAATGTTTTACAATTACTATGACAATTTTACCGTCACAGTTATCACAAGTATGAAGTAAACTTCAAGTCAAATTTCTTTAAAATGTAATGTGGCCATGCGGGCATGGGAAATGAAAATAAAACCGAAATGAGAAGGAGTTTGAAAATAAATATTTTAATTTAAAATATATTTCAAGTAAAAAAAAATTAAATCAACTAGAGTCCTATTTGAAATTAATTATTATAACTGATCATAATTTATTTTTAAAAATAAATTATTTAAAAAATATTTATTTTTGTTAATTTAAAAAAATATAAATATATTTTTTATTTATTTAAAAAAATTAATCAATAAATATTTTTTTAATTTATAATTTATTCAAATTATTAAATAAAATTTAAATTATTTTTAAATAAATTATGTGAAACACAATCTAAGAGTACTGTTAAAGATCTATTTAGTACCAACTAAATACTGTATAAAAATACTCATTTCATTATTTCCGCAAGGACAGAGTAACATTTTTGTCGGTGGATACATTTTCGTTGGAGAAGTATTAAAGTCAAAGTCTTAAAACACACAAGATCTAATCGATAAACGGCACCGTAATTGATTTTGCGTCGGTTTCGTCCACCTCTCAGATCATTAGTAAAGATATTTTTAACCCGAAAACGGGCCCCACAGCTTAGCAATAAGAAAGTCACAAAGCAACAGAAACCTAAAACGGGCCCCACAGCTCATCAATAAGAGGGTCTCATTGCAACAAACCGCTAACGTACGCCCGCTCACGTCTCTCTCCCACCCCCTCCTTCTGCTAACCTAAGCCCCGGTACGTATACTTGGTACTATGTATATGGATATTCCCTTTCACCTACAATCATGCCAGCTCTCAAATTCACCTTCATCTCTTCTTTCTACGCCAAAACCCCCACGACGCAAAGTCTTAAAAGCAGATTCGTCCGCTCCACCACAATAGCTACCACCACAAAACCGCCGGGGTGGAGGATAACGCCCTGCGCACCCTTCCGTGCCTATTCACCGGCGCAGGATAAGGCTATCACTTTTAAAAAGCTAGAATTTCGTGGTTTGCAATCCTCCTCCGGATATAAAGGAGGAGCATTAGGAGGAGGAGGTGAATCTGTCGGGTCGGGTCTGTTGAATATGGGTTCGGAGAATAACAATAAAGATGATCAATGGTTAGAAAACGATTGCTCTCCGACCTCCACTTTGCCGTCCCATAACCACCATCAAGACCAGATTAAGAAAAAGGCTGCCGTGGCGCCGCCGGAAACACCATCGCGCCACCAGTCGAATAAGCTGCTCACATTGCCTACCATATTAACAATAGGCCGTGTGGCTGCCGTTCCGATTCTCGTTTGTAGTACGTTCCTTTTTGTTATCTATTTTTTGATTGAACTGATAGGTGCAAACTTAAATTAAATTTTTTGTACCGTATGTAATATTCCAATTTGCAATTTTTCTATGCTATATGCCTTTTTTTTGTTTCCATGTAAAAATTTATAATCTGTGAGAGATTAGTTGCTAAGATGATTCCTTTTTTTTTATTTTTTATTGTTGTTTGAAGCTGATTGATTGGGGGTCTCTGACAATATTTATTTTCCTGCTCCTATGTTTATGGGTTTGTACATGGGCCGCACCTCTTTGAATATATTATTTCTCATCCGGAAAAAGGGTATCTGGCAATATAGAATTAGTGTCCCAGGAAGCAGTCATATATGTGTTTGTTATTTGGAAGATGATTGGAAATTTGGAACTATACAGATTATGGAGGTATAGAATTAGATTGGAAAGCCATCACATATTCATAGTTGGTGAATATATTTTATGGAATATATTTTCTCGGCAAAGAAATTAACCTATTTGAACATGTTTCTTTGTTTTTGCAACTTCCAGGATGATCAAATTTTTGACTTTTTTATACTATTTGTATTCTAATTTCATCGTTGGGGTTGTGGCTGACTCTATTTCATTTTTTTATAAGCTGTTAAAATATGTGTTTTTAATAAGTTATCTGAGAAATGATTTAATTTTGAGGTACAAAGTGACATCTCTGTCTCTTTTTCCTTTTCCTTTTATGATAAGCTGATTGTAGATAAATGCTGCTTTAATACCTGTAAATTGTAAGTAACAAGTTTAAAAGTTTGCCTGAAAAGGAAGCATTGGATTTATTCTTCCAAAATACATTATGGGATGAAACATAGAAAATCTGCAAATTTGTTGATGCCAAAAGTTTTAAATTTGATGATTTTTGATGAATAATAACTTTCAACCCCCCAAGGGGTGGGAGAAATGGGCCTTTGGGGTGGTAGGGTTGGTTCCAATCCTCATACACTGTGTGTGTGTATATATACATATATTCTGAATGTAACGCATCTGTATTTGTCTCTGTGTACAACATTGTGTACTTGAACTGTGAAATCAACTATGAGGTATTTTGTGGCTTCTTTAGATAATGCTAGTATAATGATTTTGGTATAGGTGGCGTGTCTGTTTCTCGACTTTCTTCACTTTTATTGTTTAATGGTAACTGCCATTCATAATGTCAGTGGTACTTTGTTAGATCACTACCAAGTTTGAAGGATGTTTTTCCTGTAGCTGCTGCATTTCATTGCATGTGACATATTTGTTTGTACCATATCTCATGCATGTCAAAGTCCTTTCGTCTAGCTGTTGCTAATAATATGTTGAATTATTTCGAAGTTGTATCTGAAGTTATGAACTGGGACCTTTATGACTGGATGATTTTCCTGATGTTTCATTCTTTTCTACTGGCAAGGATACTGTGATTTGGTGAGGCTGACCTTCTATTCTTTTTTTCTAGCATTTTATATGAATAGTTGGTTGGGAACAACTGCTACTACAAGTATCTTCATTGCTGCAGCAATTACAGATTGGCTTGATGGTTACCTTGCTCGAAAGGTTTGTGATGCCATTGTTCTTGAAACTCTTAAGAACCATATGATGGATTTTTCTATTCAAATTTTGATGACAGTTCATCAATTATACATTCTCTGTTGTTGACCAGATGAAGCTAGGAAGTGCATTTGGTGCGTTCTTAGATCCAGTAGCTGATAAGGTATGTTACCCATTCTTCAGGATAAATTATAGTACATGGATTTAAATTGTCAAGTTAACCTCATCTGTACCCATAGAAAAGGTATTACTATTAAACTTTGATTGCAAGAAGCATCTGAGGATCTGATATTTCAGGATATGTTTCCTTACCATGTTTATTAAATGCAGCTTATGGTTGCTGCTACCTTGGTCTTATTGTGTACAAGACCTCCTGAAGTTGCTATTTTTGGACAATTTCCATGGCTGCTGACCGTACCTTCAATTGCAATAATTGGTAGAGAGGTGAGAATACATGTCCTTGTCTCAAGCTTCAGTGATAAAAGATACTCCACCGTTCCAAATTATGAGAGCACTTGCCTGTGATTGTGATGGAGGAAGCTATTTTTTCTAGATGTATATATATTAAGCGATCAGACGAGCAAAATTTGTTTGGATTGGATTTGACAGTAAAGCATGTCCCTTGTTGGTTGACTGTTATGTGTTGAACTTTCCTCCTATTTATGTCATCTTTTATTTATATAATGATATCTAAAATTCCATGTCTAACCAGTAGGTGATAATTTTTGAACACCGACTTCGGCTCATAGTTTTCTACTTGATGACTTCTTCCTGCGCCTTTGTTGTTCATATGCATGATTTAAGATTTAGTTCATAGGTTGAGCATCTTTTGTTGTCTGATCAACAATTTATGACCATTTTGCAGATCACTATGTCTGCAGTCAGAGAATGGGCTGCTTCTCAGAATACTAAACTTTCAGAGGTAATTTCCCTTTCAAAAGTGTGACGTTCTTTGCAGGCTAGTTGCTATACCTTTTACCTTTAGTAATATTCGGCAGTGATTGATGTTTTCAGGCTGTTGCTGTAAATAGTTTGGGAAAGTGGAAAACAGCAACACAGATGACTGCACTAACCATTCTCCTGGTGACCAGAGACGGCAGGCATAACTCCTATCTTCCTTTTTTTTTTTTTGTGAAAAATGTTTATATATACGCACCCTGTTCCACAAAAACAGTCTCATTTGAGAATTATGGAGTTCTATTTTCAATGATGCTGGTATAAAATAATACAATGACCTCAAGTTAAACATCACAATTTCACAATCATTTTGTTACCACTAACTAAGCAAGCATTATATTCTGGGGGTAAAACTGAGATAATAATATCTCCTTCAAATTTTCAAATTTTACAAATGGGACTCTTTTTGTGAGACGGATGGGATATTTTCATTTCTTTCTCTTAGCCCCTAACTGTTGCCACTCCATCCCAAATTCTGTAGCCTTGCAGGGCCAGGAGTTCTTGTAGCTTCTGGTGTTGCTTTGCTTTATATATCAGCATGGCTAGCTGTATGGTCCTTAGTTGTGTATATGAAGAAGATATGGAAAGTACTGCTGATGTAGCGATTTTGCTTCAACTCACCATGCCTCTCATACCAAGGGGCAGAATGGTTCGTAGAACATCAAGTACCTCTTAAGAATTCTGTCAAATGATCCCCACATATTAGAAACAGGATCTCCTCATACAAGTGGAGAAGAGGGGCCTCTGCTTAGTCGTGGTTCCTGCAAGTTACACTCCCTGTTATTTTGGAAATTGCTATTTGTGTCTTCTGGGGCTTATTATACCTTCTGGATTTCAAATACTGAAACTTTGATGTAGTGTCATTATTATTTTTATGTCAGGGATTCTACCTTCTGGATAAACACTTGTATTAAGTAGCGCAGTTGGCATTGTACTTTTAAAACTCACATTTATTCTTCTGACATGAAGGAAAAATTACAATCATCTTTAAATAAAAATCAAGATTTGATTGCAGTTGAGGGAATAATTTCCTGTTGTTATCTCTGATTTACGATTGCATGATGTTGATAGTTGCAGACCTTATTTGCAGAATTGCAGTAGTATTGTGCATAGTCCAGTATAAAATTGTATGATAATAATCCTTCAACACATACATGGCGTGCAACACTCGATTTAGGTGTATATCTACTCCCTTCCATGAATGCACAAGTTACTACTGCTGTTAGTTTGTTACTAGTAGTCTATTATTAATATTTTTTTCTTTTTTTTTCTTCACATTGTCACTTTAATTTTTTTGTATTATTATTATTATTCTCATTTTATTTTCATAAGTTTTTGTATAGGTATTTAAGTTGTATTTTCAAAAAATTATCTATGAAGTCCTTTCCTACAATCAACTGAACATTCTAAGGTTATGTTAATAAACCATTTCATTACTAATTTCTACATCATTTCATCATTTAATCCAAACGCATAAAAGCCAACTAATGGGATTTACTTTATGAAATGGAGAGTATCACACAAAGCAGCCAATATTCAACTCACCAGCTTCTTTTTATCAGCCTTAAAATTTATAAACATGTAAAAAAAAATGTATATGGAATAGTCCCTTGGAATTACATGAATATATTTGGTATTAAAAGGTTAATTTTTAATATTTTTAAATTTGAAATTACATGAATATATTTGACTATAATCAATACAATTATGAAAATGTTGAAGTATCGCCTGAATGCCGAGTCTTGCTCGGCAGCTTATTGATTAGGCAACTCAACGTCGTCGTCACCTACAACCAAAAACTTGACTTTACTAAACAAGCGAGAAAAGTCCTTTCTATCTTATTAGTCAAGTGCGCTAGTTGCAATCAAACTAAAGCACACAATGTGTCCACCTAACCCTTAAAAAGTAAGGAGAAAGAAATTGTAAGACGAACGACTATTAGGACTAGAATAAGAACTAATAAAAAAGGTATTACTTGTAAAATATAATTTTTTCGCAAATCAAATAGGTTCATGTAAATTTAAATTTGATAAAATTCAAAATCAACATTCAAAAATTATTAATACTCATTAATGTAGACCAGCCCAAAGGCCAAGCAACGAAGTAAATGGACTTAACTGACTGGTTTGAACATTTATGGTCGATCAACTATGTAAGCCAACCAGGTTAGGGTTGACACCGACCGAAAAGACCGGGACAATCGGCTCAAAGATGACTATATTAAATGAATGAATCCTAAATTCGCTATATTCGTGGATTAGGATAAATCTACAAGGGGATTATGGACTTATGGCCTAAGAAGATTCTTATTCGGGCTCAACTACGACACATAAAATTCAACACAGATAAGACAATAAATAGAACCAAGCGATTCAGGTTCAATTCGAGATCACACGACTAGAAGTTCGATTCGAGCTCGATTCGAAATATTAACGAACAAAATATGAACATATTTTAAAGTTCGATTAATTACTTGGACTTCATTAAATTACTTTTTTCTATTTATATTCGATAAAACTCACTCGAAAACTTCAAACTATTTTAACTCAATTCGTACTCATGCTCGAATCGATAGTTAAAGGAGCAATACACTAGTCATTTCAAATTCGATAAATTATACGAGTAGAATTTGAACAAATCATACTCAATTAAATTCAACTCGTTTTCATCTCTAAACAACGATTCGGTAAGGATACCGCTTCATTGAATTCCTAACTTAAACACCAAGCTACATGATCCTATATAAATCCCATTTCATGATCGTAAAGTTCTCATTCACATTCCCATACACTATTTCAATATAAAACTAATTGTCAGTGTAATTACTAATTTAAACATTAGAGAGGAGAACAAGACCATAACCTTTCATTTCTCGTGTTTCAGGTTTACTGATCAAGATCTCTAGTTCTATAAAATTGGAAACAAAACGTTTTAGAATATTGACGATTTTAAACATCAACACTCTTATATTTGAAAAAATGGTAGTACAAAGTCCACTCTCTTGAAATTAATAATCTTAAAAGGTTTAAATGTATTGATTTGAATTAAAAAAAATTCAGGCCTATTGCTGGAAATAATTTCTTTCAGTTATGTTTAGTTCTAACAAGAAGCATATTTGTGCTAACACTATTTCTTTTTTTTCTTTTTCTTTTTTCTTAGTTAATACTTAAAATTTAATTTAAAACTCAAGACTTCCTCATTTGAAAAACCACTTGAGCAATACTTGACATCTTAGTTAATTTCTGAATTCTTAAAAATGGAAATTAACGTCAGCTCCTCTTTAAAATCAACAAATTTTGTAATTAGTATTACTTTTTAAATAATTTTCAAAATCTATGACCGTATCGAATAAAATCAAATGAACTCACATTAAAATTGAATCCCAAAATATTACAAACAGAGTTGGAAGTCAAAATGAAACTTTGTGTGAAACAGACAGAACGTAACAAGAGCGAGCAGAAGCAATCATGGAGAGATCTTATTACACAAGAAAAAAAATAAGACATCTCATAGCAGATAATAATATTTACCAGTTCGTTTCTCGTACACAGAACACAGATAATCAAAATTATTGACATGCAAACAAAACATGATAATCAATAAAAAAAAATTAAAAAAAAAAAAAGACAAAACATGTTGATGCTCGAATTCGCATTAGAATAGGTCTACCGTATTTCTCTTATAGAAGACAGGTACCTTGTAGACTAATAGGCACAGTACAAATTTAATACAAGCATATAAATACATAAGCGATCCTTGAATCGTAGTTCTTGCCTGGGTTGCAAGAGTTCAGGGTTGAGCCTGCATAAGCAATAAGGATAAGGATAAAGAATTAGCAGCATGATCTTTTTACTGGAGATGTTTTACAATTCAAATGATTGATAAGATGCTGTCAATAGTGTGTACCAATAAACGCTTTTTCTAAGTTTCAACATGCTCCTTTGGATCAGGTTTGGTTTGTGCGTAACCTGGAATTTTGTTCATTGCCTAAAACAATTGCAACACGTTACAACATATGAGAAAGTGTACTCTCTAGATTTTAGCCTTAGCTTCCAAAATAATAGGTCTCCTTCTCCTTCTTCTTCTTTTGTGTGTGTGTGCATGCGAGAGCATACCTGTGTGCGTGTGAGCATATATAGAGACAATGAACTCTTGGGAAATTGTCACAACTATAGTTAATGAACAAGTACCTCGATCCATGCTGCCAGTTTTGGCCTCCCTATCGTGATATCATACTTTTTTACATCCAGTAAGAAAGGCTGAAATCTTTCAATAAATGGAGCATAAGCTATATCCACCTGAATTCAAATATAAATAGACATGCGGATCAGTGGCATCAAGAACATCTTAACAGAGAATAGAATACCTCATTTTGAAATATGAACCAAGACTTGGATCCTAGCACATTAACTCAAGATTTCATTACAGTAACTCTATATTTAGCAAGTCCAACTGTGAATACTAGACTCGTGGACCTAAATTTACTTTTAACACACAAGTCACAGTATCTGCTGCTATGTTTTTACTTACCAGACTGAATTGACCAAGGAAAAAAGGACCATCATCAAATTTGGCAAGAGCCGTTTCCATGTAATCAAAGGCTGAAGCTGTTGCATTTCAAAACCATGGTCAGATATGCTTATCTTCATTCCAAATAGCCCTTCTGTTCCACAAGGTCCCATTTAAATTTGTGAATATTAAGGCTATATTTTCATTCCATGTTTATCCCTAAGATAATGAATATGTAGTTTAATGATGGTCGCATGTCATGACAAACTTCTTTTGTATACTCGTGTTGCAAACGGGTTCCCCCCTTTTTCGGCAGTTTTTAATAAATTGAATTACTTATTCAAAGGAGAAAAGGAAATAGTCATGGCAAACTTAAGGGCATTATGTAATTTTAAAGTATCATCAATCAAAATTCAAAGTGGAACTCTTCTTATGTGACCCAAAAAAAAAATATAATAATAAATGGGACTCATTTTGTGGAACGGATGGAGTGTTGCAGAAAAAGTTCAACTCACCAGCTTCATTAATTTCATCACCCTTGAAGGAAGTTCTAACAGCTTTGCTAAAAGAGTTGGTGTACGATAGCAGCTCTTCTGCAAACTCTTTCTTGAGGGGATCCTAAGTAAACCATGGAATTCTTTCAGAATGCAATATTAAACTTATTAACACAAGAAAAATGATATACCCAACATCTTACATGAGTGAAAAGTGAAGGCCCTTCAAAATTGGTATCAATATATTTAATCAGATCGAGACTCTCTCCTTTAACTTCATTGTTGTGTTCCAAAGATGGAACCTGAATGAAAGATTACGACAAATTAGTTACTAGGATGTAAATTAATAGTAGTTAGCAACAACTTCATAGGATTTTAACTTTAAAGAAACCCGTTGGTCTTATTTTCACATAGTTTCACTTCATAAACAAGATATTCTTGAAGTTTCGTACACATTTAGAGCGTTATTAAGTTATCAGCTTATAGATGAGTTGAAGTATAAAACCAACAATGATCACAAATCTTGAAGCACTAGTAAAGAATCATCAAAGTTAGATTGTGTTCTGCTTGACATTATCCAAGTTAGTTTGCCCTTATATTAAATAAGTCATTAACATGATATCCCCTAAAACTTGGAACACTTCATAAAGTAGATTGTCTTCATATAATTTCACCTTGTTTGGTGGGTAAACTTTCTCCTTGTACCAAGCTGGCCTGTTCTGTAGGTTAATAGGAACCAACTGAATCTTGTCCTGCAACCCCTGTTTCCCAGAGAAAAGCAAAACATGTTTAACAACTATTCAATGTGTGTTATTACACTAAACCCATTAAATTTAGGGAGAGAAGGATTCTTGAATTAATTTATAAAAAAACATAGCCAGAATTTTAAAAAGTAGATTACGAAACAACCTTACAGTTCCGGGCGATCCAAGTGCGCTGTGCAAAGGGGCATGTGTAAGATATGTACAGCCTTCAATCAAGAAATACCCATAAAATCAAATGGACACAAGTAAATCCAGAAATTGCGAAAAATAAAATGTTCATATAGGCATTTTAACAAACACATAAACACCACCTAATAATAAACAAAAACCCAAAAATAAAAACAACTATATATCCAACAAAAACAATGAAATTCTTAGCCAACCTTGTGGTTCCATCAAAGATTGCAGGTGGTTCTGAAGTAGAATCAAGAGCAGGTGGAAGAACCTCTTGCACAGTTCTGCCAGAGGACAAGAATATAACAAATGAATTAAAGCCCAAAAAAGCAGATATCTAGATGAGTCACTCTGTACATCCACAAAAATAGTCCATTTCCCTTCTTTTTTTTTTTCCCAATAAGTTTCATTTTCACTCTAGTATAATTCGACACATTATCCGCAAGTTCGATTGATAATTATGATGCAATCAACACTAAACTAAAGGCAATGAGGTTTTAAGGTCTCATGTTCTAATGTCCCAAAAAAAAATAATTGAAACAACAATTTTTAAAAACTAGAGAATAATGCTTAAAAAAAACAAACCAACCAACAAAAAAACAAAACTATACATACCCAGTTGCCATTGCTGATGCTGAAACTATTACTCTGGATTGTGATAGTAAAGAAGAAAAGGATTGAATACGAAGGCTGTGGGATGATTTTAAAGATGGGTACGGAGAAAAAGAGAAAGGAAGATTTCTTGAAGTCGTCAGGGATGACGATAACACAGTATTGGTAGTGGAAATTAGTGAGGATTGATGATGATTGCTTACATTCAAAGCGGCCATTAACGGAGTTTCGTAGGGGTAATTTTGGGAAAGAGATAGAACAGGGTCGGCTTCATTCAGTTTGGTTCTGTATGTAGACGCTTTCTCTCTCCATATTAAATTGCCTTGTCAGCTGTGAAGTGCATGCTGCCACGTGTTGCTTTTACAAACTCAATTGTGTCCAAAAATAAATTTTTTTTCTTAGGGAGGAGATGGGATACACCTCTAATCCATTTTTCATAATACTAGGGACTAGGGAAAACGCACGCGCTACGCCCGTGTCTTTTTTATGCAATTTTTAAAATAATAATAATTATTTTAATTTGAAAATTAAGTTTTAAAATAATTTATAATTAAGAAAAATAATATTTAAAATAATATAATTAGCACTAAATGGGAAAATATATAATTACATTATTATTATTATAGTTGTATAAAATTAATAGTATAATAAATAAATACAATATGATATATACAATAATATTAACATTTTTAATAAATCAACCTACGAATTTATCAAATTTTAATCAAGTATCTGAACAAATAAAATATATTTTTGTAAACCACAAATACCTATGGTAATATTCAAGAAATTATCAAAGAGTAGTAAGCTAGTACAAATCAAAAATAGTTTTTTCTCTACAAACCGCCATTCTTTACACCAATAACCCGTAGTAGTCCTTAGAATTTATATCAAACAATTAGTTGACTCAGAAGTCAAAGTCAGAATATATTAGTACATGAATTTGGATGCCCAAGTTCTAAAACCACTACTTCCTCTTTCTGGCAACTATATCTGACTGTTAAATCAATAAACAAGTTTCAACCATATGCAGATTAAGAATATCTCTACCCTATCTTGATTGTTTTGTATTGCAGTAGCTTTTACATTAGATTGAGCTGATTCCGGTATGGAGCTCTCATCAGTTCTTCTGGATTTCCATGGTTCATCTTTAACCTGGTCCATAGGCCCTGATTCTACAGTAGTGAACTTTGGAACCGGATGGTCAATGGTGATGCTCTCATTGACGTCAATACACCCATCATTTTGCTTTGCTCCACCAGATAGTTCAGAGGAACCTTCTTTAGCTGCTTTGCTTAATTGCTTCTAAATTTAACTTTGTTCTTGAAAGATTCCTGCATGAAGCTTGATTGTATTTCTCCAGCTCCACTGTTAATAAATCTTCTTCTATGAAAGGCCTTTTTGATATATCTACTTTTGCAAGTTGTTCCGTCAGAGCATTGAAATCCATTGAAAGAAATAATGTCTAAAAGCTTCAGGAGATAACAAGATAGCAAGTTAATATCATGCCACTAAGAAGAGGGAGCAAAAAACCAAAAAATAAACTGTCTTGCATCAACTATATATAAGTGCTCATAATAAACATTAAAATATACAGTTTACATACTCTTAAGAGCCACATAAAATATATACAAAAATCAGAGCTAAAATATAGTGGTGATACCAAATTACATAGCATTGTTCAGGCCTCTAGAACAGCGGACAATAACGGAACTTCAATTATTTGTTTTAGTTAGAAATTACTGTGAAAATTTAGCAATATTAGGCATAGTTCTAAATAGTTGCAGAACTATACCTTATATCAAGAAACAACATACACTACAATTGTAAAGAAACAATAAATTATTTGAAGTTCTTCATTATAGGAAACCTGCTTTACAAGAATCAGAAGTCATCTATTGAGCTTCCGTCAATGGTAATAGATTAAAGAGATGAATCAAGTTCTTGAAAAATAAGAACTAATAACTAATATGGAGTATAAGCAAAATGACACACCAGTGAAAACATCATCAAATGAAGGAAAGGTCTCCATAGAAGAATATGTTTCAACCTGAGATATGGCACCTAAAATTAAGTGAGCATAATCTGCCCCTTTATTTTTTGGCACAATAATATCTTAATAAGTACCTCACCAAAGTATAAATTATGCAACAAAGCTAAATTAGGTCACGGATAAAGCTATTTGACATTTAATAAGCATAAGTTGATTAGTTTGCACATACCGTCTCTTCACCAGTCGACAAGTCTTACCTATCTGAATTGATTACACCAGTCAGCTTAAGTGCAGATTGCGGAAAAATCTGTTTGAGCCTGAGATTTAGCATCTGAAATTAAGTGAGTATAATCTGCCCTTTCACTTTTTGGCACAATAATGTCTCAATAAGTACCTCACCTAACGATAAATTATGCAACAAAGCTAAAATAGGTCACAAATAAAGCTGTTTGACATTTAATAAGCATAAGCTAATTAGAATTTTGCAAATTAACTTTTCAAATTTGAAAACAATCTATTTTTTGGAACGGAGGGAGTATTAAACAACAATGCTAAAAATGAGATGGACTAAAAAAAGTCACCTGAAATCAGTCGTCGGATCTCGTCCCTGCCATCCCATTTATCTCCACTGTTCAGATACAAAATTATACAGCTCAATCATAAAAACAACCTATATGGAAATTAACAAGGTAAAGTGTTGATGAATTAAAAGATTGAAATCAAACTTGGGAGTAATTGTTAGCTTCCACTGTATATCATTAATCTGAAAACAGCCAGAGTAAAAACTTATTTACTGGTCGCCAACCTTCTTGATCTCTCTAATCCACAAATAGAGAACCATTTAAAAATTTGGGAATATTAAGGACAAATCTTGTATGTACAAGCCTTTGCCAATCATTATAAACCTCGGATAAACCTAATTAAATCAGACATGATGCTCCACTAATAAATAGCCATGAATATAGCTTTTGCCTAAATAAATTGCAAATTTATTTGGAGTCTTATCTCCCAAAATATTACATCCTGAACAGCTTGCATTAATTTATTAGCAATAGGTAAGAAAGAAAAAAACTATGGCGATCAGCCTACACATTAGAAAATATAGTTATAGTCTATTTACATCAACTGCTAGAAAGTAATATATACAGTATTTTGTTCCTCTATAGGATACCAAAACCAAACATCAATTGTTCCTTGAAATGCATTCGGTTACAACAATTTAACTCTGACCTCACAATTATAAATAATTGTGTTGTTTCATAGTTTCTGAACATTAACTCTGGTCCATATTCAACAAAATACCAAAAGAAACTCTGCGAACAGTTTGATCTCCTTCTTCTTTTTTTATCCATCATATGGGTCACTCTTGAAATTGACATTTCATTGAAGTCAATCATAGAGAAGGAAACACCAACAAATGTACAAGATATATAATTTATCTGAACCGCCTAAGGTAAAAAGAATATATTTAAGTTTCATTCACACTTAAAATCAAACACTTAGCAGACAGACAGAAGCACGATTACATACCCAATGAATGTGACTCATAAGTGTGATTACCTATAATACCAAATCATTTGGGCAAAAATTTAAGTCTTGGTGGGAGAGAAAAAATCAATTCTTTATTATCTAAAGCAGCTCAAACTACAAGGAAAATCCAAGAGAAGCAGTTGGAAGAAGGCACAACATACTAATACAGAAGATAGAAAATCTGATGCAAAATGGTAACAATTTAGAATTAGAATGTAGAGAGAAGAATCTTACATTTTCTTTCTTTGAATCTTGAGAAGAATTATATAGATGAATAACTACCTACAGAAATTTGCACTTAAATATTAACATTTTACTAAAATTATATGCACATGATGCCAAATCAAGTTACAAACCCAAATGATAAACAAAGACACGTGCAAGACAGTTCCTACAACCAAAAAAAAAAAATGGCAATAAAACAAGAAGTTCAATTACAAATTCAACCCAAGTATTTACATAAGAAAGAGGGAAACCAATTGTAAGGGCGAACAGGAAATAGGCAGTAGAACTTACTAATTTGGGGTGTAGTAATCTGATTGAGCTTCTGCAAATTCAAGTAACAACAAAATATGTAAGAGAGATAGAGGGCTTGGCATGACAACTTACTAATTTTGGGACGCGGTAGTATCTGACGAGCTTTTGAAGCAGTCAGGAGAGGAAGCAAAGGCTGAGGGAGTTCTACATTGAAGGAGAGTCTGTATGGGCCTCTGAACTACTCGAAGATTAAGCGGGAGTTCTAGATTTAGCAAGAGCTGTGTGCGCGCGGAAACTAGACAGAATAGGATATGACAGACTGTTGATAGAATGTATGAGGGTAAGATGGAAACAGAAAGTTTTCCGGAGCAGGAGAGAAATCGGCGGATCGTGATCGTGAGTCTCTTTTTAGAATAACAATACTTCTACCGTCCACATATTAAATATAACGGTTTGCTTTTTTACGTAATTTAAAAAATATGTTAATTATAAATAAATTATTTAAATTATTTTTTTAATAATTTAAATAATAAAATAATAATTAAAATAATGTGATATAATATTAATATTATAATTTTAAATAATATGATAATAATTAAAATAATGGATTATAATAATTAAAATAATGGATCATTATTTGGAATAAGAAATAAAATAATGGGTTATTATTTGGAATAAGAAATAAAATAATATGTCATATTTTATAAAATAAGAATAAAATAGATAATTTATAATATTAAATTTACTAAAAATCAAAAAATTGAAATTATTGTGAAATTAATAAAAAAAAATATTACATTTATTTTAATACGGAGAGAGTTAATTGCAGACATGTAATAAGGAATGTCAAATTTTTTGACTGAATGTTCACTATTATTATTGTGTGCGTGCAACACAGAGTAACATATATCTATAATTTTGGAAATTCTTATTTTTACATGTTCTTTTAATATTTTTGTACGTATAATTTATATTATAAACAATTATAATAAATAATACCGTATAAACATGATTTATGTGTGCAAAAATAATAAAATTTTATGTGAAAATAACAATACAGAGAAATATGAACAAATTTGGCTATTCGATTTACTCAAACTAATGGACCAATGCTTTTCATGTACGTGTGGAGCTACCACACTGCAAGAACAAAATAAGCAGAATCTGTTTTTAAAGGAGTCTCTTATGGGATTAATGATCGTTTTGTAACGGCATTTATATATTATGCAATTCAAAAACAATAAAATATTATGTTTGATAGATTAAATTTAAGTTTAAAAAATTAAATTAATATCTTAAATTTAACTTTAGTAAAAACTTAAAGTTGGATTTAAGGTGCAAATAGCTGGTATGTTTAAAGGTAAACGTTGTTATCAAAGAAACATCAAATGACTCTTGTACGCGTATACGAGGCTAAATATTGCGTTCTGTAGACCGATCATGTGCTCATTTAGTAGTACGTTTGAAGATTATGGACTCAAACGTAATAAAAAAATAATATTTGATGGATTAAATCTAATTTAAAAAATAATATTTACGACTGTAATTCAATTTTAATAAAAAATTAACTCTGTCTTCACCAGAAGAAAAGCAGAAAGAGAGTGCTATTTTGACTCAACAACTTTTTAACGTAACTGATGCAACGGTTTTTTAAGGATTCGTGAATGATGAATTCAACCTCTTCCCGTTCGACTGCTGCTTCTTTCAAACAGAAGTCTACTGTCATGTGTGAGTATTGTAAGTCAACTAGATTATTGAGTTTATTACAAGGATCATTCTTTGTGTATGAAATTTGTGTAAATGGTATGAAACCGTTAATTTTAAAGTCATACTTCGTTATATGAAATAAAACAACCGAAAAAAAAAAAAAAAAACAAACAAACAAAATTTCTAAATTACTTTCATTTTAAAGAAAATATAAAATACTTTAAAATTATCTTTCTAAAAGAAAAAAAGAGAAAAAATAATGTCAATATGATCTAACAAAATATTTAAAAAAAAAAAAAAAAAAACAATATAAAATAGCAATCCGTATCATGATTTTGTAACCTAGTATTGTGTTACCAAGAATGGCGAACTTATTATGCAAGTAGATGACGAAAAGCAGCCTCATGATGCTTACGATGGTTTTTCAGAGACCCATATTAGCCTCCGTGTCTTCATCATCATCTACATAAATTTATGATTAAATTTATGAGATTATTCGAGTTAATTTTCTATGATTTTTATTATTATTATTATTATATATATTTTACTTTCCCATCTTATATTTATGCTGTTCTTTTTTAATTTATATCCAATTTTGTTTTATAATTTAATCCTTTATCTTTAAACAAAAGTCTACATTGATTGTAAGTCCATTTTGTCAATTTATTATGGTTTAGGATGCAACAATGTGAAACTTGAAATATACAGCACCCTTGTACAAATTCCAAATTCACAATTTTGTGAATTCAAATTTAATTCCACAGTCACAGTTGATTGTGGAGCAAATTAACCACACTGAAAATTGATGTAAAAAAAAACTGCATTAGTTTTGATAACATACACGCTCTTGCGGGCTAGTGCGTGTGACCTGCTGTTGTTCAGAGGGATTTGTGGTAAGTTGAAAAGCTTTTGAAAATGTTCTTGAAATGTTTTAAGTGGTGATTTGGCTGCTTTTAAACCTGAGGTGGGGGATGCAAAATCATGTAAACCATAGGTGGTAAAATACAATTTACGCAACATAATAGTACCGGCTACACTGCTTAGTTATTCCCCAGGCACAAATCATGACTGGGTAGTCCTACTCCTAGGCAAAACGTGAACAGACGTTCAACGGTCAAATTGTACCCTCATTTTGAGTCGAATGGTTTATCAAACCACCTTACCTTTGTAAATTTGACACACTATAAATTTGACTCTAAACACTGCAGAAAGTTCAACAGACGGGAAAATCATTGACCAACAAATAGGTAAAGTTTTAACAAAATCCAGAACAAAATCCCAATCCATTCAATCGTCATAGTCTGACAGTAGTTTTAACCTCTACTTAGATTTTATGTCTCACCTTCAAGGGCAATTTTGGGTATAGCAAGTAACTTAAAAAGTCCTAACTACCCCTCCTGTTATGAAATCTTAACTTCCCCAGTTTCATGTGCCAATCAGCAGAAGCGAGTTTCCACAAGAATATTCCCAAGGCGTCTTCCCGGCCTGAGATTCCAACAATCAAGCAAATCTATATACTTTTATTTATATTTTTTTTGCAATTTAAAGGAATAAATTTCTTAAAAGGCAGGGGTAGGTCTAAGTGCAGATATTTGAAACTTCTTAAACTAGGTCTTCCCACCCGTAGAGATACCCCGACCTCCTCTTACCGAAAGCATGGGCCCCCCATGGCAAGAGTTGTGATTCATCAAATTGCTGTCTAGAAACAAAACGATAACAGTGATGTCATCGTGAAAATGTCTTCTCACCCCTCGCTCAATCTTTTTCAGGTCGGAGTATCTCATTTCTCTTTTCTTTGCTGCTCCCAGAAGTGCAGCTTTGACAAGCTTCCTAGCAATACCCTGTCAAAAACAAAGAATATAGTATTAAATTTATTAATTATAGTTGGTAGAAACCATCATAAATTACAAAAATTGGCAACATTAATATATACACAAATCAAAAAATCTAAATTGAAAACCTACATTACGTGGGCAGTTGTTGACAATGTCAACTGCCTGTTGATTGCTAAGATGCTCCCACAGGCCATCTGATGCAAAAATAAGGAACCGATCTTCGGGATGGAGTTTTTGCACGAGTACCGAGGGCTCTGCTTTTAGGATTGGCTTGTGAAAGGGTTCACGAACTCTAAACCTCGCCAATAGTGGCTCTCTGTTGAATTCTGCTCTCTTCAAATACGCGTCGCCAATGGATCTAGATACCTGCAAGTACATATTCATTAGCATAATATATCAAATTGTGGCAATTTCAGGACTACATCCTCTAAAATTCTGGAAAATAAAACAAAAAGGTAATGCCAGTATTTACAGATGAGGGCTCGAATAACTGCTCCAAAGACACCATGTGGGCTAGAGATTTTTTGGTACTAGTTTTTTAACTGTGTATAGTCCGACTCTTGTTACTCGGATATGTATATTTGCCCTTAGTCTTGTTGCCAGTGGGTCGTAAGCCCCTATAATAAAACTTTTCGGCTTTATGCAAAGTAACCAAAATAAAATGAAAACAAAACTTTCTCATTGCTTA
Source organism: Pittosporum tobira (assembly GCA_032359685.1). Lineage (NCBI taxonomy): Eukaryota > Viridiplantae > Streptophyta > Magnoliopsida > Apiales > Pittosporaceae > Pittosporum > Pittosporum tobira. The sequence continues at coordinate 34,428 of JAUMHB010058511.1, forward strand.
TATCAGTTACATGTAATGGAAATCCCCTCCGTCCGGAAAAAAAGGGTATAGTCTGGAAAAAAAATGTCGTACATATTTATGGACCCTTTTTACGAACATTAATGTTTTACAGAAGGCGCACCAAAACACTATTGTCTTTTTATAAACACTTTTCCATAATAAACTTTAATGACAGAAAGGAATTATTATTGAGAAACTTATATGTCTAATAGTGTCTATCAAACCTTAATATGTAACAACTAACAAACAACAAGAAATGAATAGCACTCTTTATCTGGATGGAGGTAGTATTTTCTGGGGTTAATTTCATAAACTGTCTCCAAACTATACCACCGTTTGGCATTTGGTCCATGTACAAATAATTTAATTTCAGCCTTCAGTCCCCATTTTCTTTACAATGCCAGTCCCCCATTCATATTCGTTATAAAAGAGACATGATAATAACGTGCCAAGCGCGTAATCTGAGAAATTAAAATATATCCTATTGAACCAAAGTCATGAAAATAATTTATCTGAATGAAAACAAAAGTTAACAAAGTAAATTAATGCCTCTCTACATAGTCAGCTACCCCGTAAACTGATTTGAGGTCGTTCTGCAGATACTATGCACCCAAACATAAAAAATCAGTTCTCAACAATAATGATAATAAGGTCCTGAACTTATGGGATTACAAAACTATTAAATGATACAGAAACCCTAATTTTTTTGGGAAATAATAAAAGTACTAGATGATTATAATACCCTAATCAATAATTAAAATATCCTAAATCCACACTAATAAATTTACTTCAAAAAACCCATCAAATTCATTAAG
>JAUMHB010058512.1:0-15074 GCA_032359685.1 Pittosporum tobira
GGACCTCCAAAGTCGTCTTCTGAAGAGGACCCTAATAAGGAGGACAACACGGATACTACAGCAAACAAAGAAAATCAAGACACTTCCCACTTTGGCCTTGTGACAGACGAAGACAGGGAAGCTGACCGAGAGGCTCTAGAGAAGCTCAAGGGCATGATAGAAGAGAGGCTGCAGACCAATCCACTGCCACCTCCACCCCCAGCCCCGCCAATGGCCACAGATGGTTCTGGTACCCCAAACTTAGAAGCTCCTACTAGGTCAAAGAAAGGGGACTCGGATGTGGATATAGCAAAAAATGGTACGTCTTTATTGTTTAGTATATATAGGTTGTGTTTTTTCTTGATATATTCTGTTATTATTGTTTCTAAAATGGCAAGTTGTTTATGTGGCAGATACAGCAGAAGATAGAACTGAAGATGAAATGACAAGTGAGAGCAAACCTCCAAGTGAACATGATAATAAACGTGAAACAATTACACCTGATCGGAGTAGACGAAATGATAGGAGGAGCAGAGATCGGGACCGAGAACGAGATGCTAAATGGGAAAAGGAAAGGGAACTTGAGAGATATGAGAGGGAAAGGGAGCAAGAACGATTTAAGAGGGAGAGAGAAAGAGAGTACAAGTTGCGCGAGGACGAGCACAGATTCCGGAACCGTCTGAGGGATTGGGAAGCTAGAGAGAAGGAGAAAGAGCAGTTGCGGAAGCAGGAGAGAGAAAGGGAGAAGGAACGGGAACAGCAGAGGAGGTGGGCCGTTGAGGATCAAGAGCGTGATAGTGACGATGACGGGGGGTATAGTAGTAAAAAGCGGAAACACAGGAGCAGCACCGGTGTGGAGGAGAGGAAAAGGAGGAGGAGGGAGAGGGAGGATGACCTTGCAGACAGATTGAAAGAAGAGCAAGAAATTGCCGAGGCCAAGATGAGGAGAGCTGAAGAGGAGGAGCGGGAGAAGAAGCAAAAACAAGAAAAGGAGGAGCGTTTAAAGTTGTCTGCTGCTCCTCCTGCTACTAATGGAAGTGATGGAGCTGCTGTGTTGATGGCTGACAAAGCCACTGCTGAAAGCAAAGATATGTTCGCTGATTCAGATGGTGATTCTGAACATGAAAACCATACAAGTACGTTTTTCTCTGTAGCCTTGCTTCTATTATTATTTTGATAAAATTGATTATATTTTTCACTTGTGGACTTTTTCATGGCACAGCTGAAAGGGTCCTTCAAAATGGCACCAGTGATGAATCAGTCATGGGTTCTGTTGCTACACCGGATATGCGTCAGAGTAGCAACACCCAAACTAGGAAGTTGGGCTTTGGTCTTTTAGGGTCAGGAAAACGAACTTCAGTCCCCTCTGTTTTTCATGAGGAGGAGGACGAGGATGCACACAAGGACAAAAAGATGCGTCCTCTGGTTCCAATTGATTACTCAACCGAGGAACTACAGGCTGTCCAACATAGTAGTCTTTCTGGGACAAAAGATGCGTCTTCCAATTTGGCTGCGGCAGCGGAGTTTGCCAAGCGTATTTCGGGTGTAAACTCCAAAGAAGATAGGTCCGAGGCAGAAAAGGGTAGAAGACGATCACATGAAAAATCTGGCCAGCGGGATCGAGACCGGAACGATCACGAAACTGGTCGCCCCAGAGACGAGAGAAGAAAGGAGACTGGTGAACGGGACAAGGACCGGGAACGTGGATCAGACAAAGTGAAAACACCAGGAAACCAGAAGCTTTTGGACGCAAAGCAATTGATTGATACAATTCCAAAGACCAAGGATGAGTTATTCTCGTATGAGATAAACTGGGCCGTTTATGATAAGGTACAGTGATTACTATGTCCCTAAACTTTCTATTATTGATAGTTGTTTTTTTAAATCATAACCAATAAATTGTTTTTATGGCCCACAGAATGAACTACACGAGAGGATGAGACCATGGATCTCCAAGAAGATTAAAGATTTTTTGGGGGAGGAAGAGACCTCGCTGGTGGACTACATTGTGTCTACCACTCGGGAACACGTTAAGGCATCTGATGTGTTGGACAGGCTCTCGTCCATCCTCGATGAGGAAGCTGAAATGTTTGTGCTCAAGATGTGGAGGATGCTTATATTTGAAATCAAGAAAGTAGAGACTGGGCTCGCGCAGAGGTCCAAGGATTGATTGGATGCAAATTCAGCTAAACATGTTGCCAAGTTGAGCTTTCTTCTTGTAGCTTTTGCTCTTTTCAAGAGCATTTCTTTGTGAACACCTTTAAGGAGGAATTTTGAACTCTGCTGCTATCAAGGAATAAAATGACTTTTTTTCTTTGTATAGGTTTCATTAGTTGGGTTCTGGAATTGATCAAGTTTCTTGTCATTCTTTTGTAGGTTGATACAGTGTAATGTAACTGTCGTTTCAAATTATTTATGATAATGGGAGAGAAATTGAAAACTGGGTTGGTTTATGTGGTTTACTAATAATATATTTTCATATTTGGTAAGTTGCAATTCACGCCCTTGCAAAAGACCCCAATGACATAGCGGTGATAGGTATTTTTATTAATGACTAAAGTTCGTTTGGCATTCCAAATTTTGTGCTTTAAAATCATCCAACACGTTGAACTTTCTTGTCTTTGTGAACCACTAGGTTTTTATTTCCGGTGTTATAACCGATCAATTGTTATCTATAGTATCTGTTATTTTTATTTAAATATATTTTTTAAAGGGTAAATAACGAATCACAAAATTTTTTTTAGATATTTAACAAATATTTTGTTACTATTTGAGCTGTTAGAATATATGTAGTGACTAAAAAATTATTGTAATTCCTAATTTAGTGTTTTAAAATGTATTTAATCAGAGATAATCGGTACTACATACAACAAATAGCCATTTTAAAACCAGATGGTGCGCATAGAGACGAAATAAGAACTTTGAAATTCACAATGTCACAAGCGAAAGGGTGCTAAATAATTTGAAATGCATAATTTTGGGTGCCAAAAAAACACTTTAGCCTGTCAATACACGTAAATCTAATAATTACATACATTTTAAGAGAAGTTACATCCATATAAAATGTTGCAGACCTCCCACACAAAAAAATCTCTACATGGGGACAACTGTAGCAAATTCTGTTTCAGGTAACAACACCCTGAAAAATTACAACCAAGGTAGGAAACCATGAAACACAAGGACTTGGATAAAAAATAATGAACCTCAGGAAGTCGAAAGAAACTTTCACCAACGGTATTTAAATCTCCTTTAAATGACTATCATCTATGATCCAATCTTGAGAATCATCCAAAAAAAAAAAAAAGATTTTTATGCTTTTTTGGGTAATGTTAATGTACATTACATCGACTATTTTCATTGCCCATGTGAATCAGTGAATGCAACTGAATTCAACCATGAAGCACTTTGTTCTTCAGGATACCACAGCAAATCCCTAGTCATTGGAGCATAGAAATTAATGTAAATGTTTGAATTCCTTGTTTTTCCAAGTTTGAATCCAGAACTCTCCGGCGGTTCCAGATATGAAAAGTTCTGGGACTGCTTGTTTTCATAACACGATTATCAATTTCTTCAGCCTAGGGCGACGGGTAAAACTGTAAATGTAGCAGAGGTAAAATCTGAAACACCTTTTTTCCAGAATAAAATGACCAAAAGCTGAACATGTTTTACCACTCCCTTTTGGTGCATTAGGCTTGCTCCACGTACACATGGGTTTAATGCAGTTAACCGACTGCAAAACCATCTTCAGTCAAGAATTACCAAAACTTGCCACGTCAATCATGGATTTTCTTAGGGTGGATTATACTTGTCACAAAGGAACGTGTCTGCCAAAATTTTAACCCCCTGAATCTTTTCTTCTCTTGCTCGATCTGGTCTTTGGTTTTGAAATGTCAGGAGTATCTGAACTGTGGGCCCTGCCGCGCTTTATGTTTGGAGGAGATTCACTTGTTGATTTAAAAATCTCTGATGAATCTAATTTGAAATAAATTAAGGCAGCATCTAACATGCATATGCGGAGAGCAAGGGCAGAGAGGGTAGAGATTTTAGCTGCAGCCAAAGGCGATGACCAATACGACCAATCCTTTCTCAAGTAGGCCGTTTTGATCATGTCCTCCAGTACAATTGTTGCTTGGCTCATCTGAAAGGATGAATATAAGTTATTAGAACTACGGCCTCATGATTATGTGATGATAAAGGAAGCTTAGACTACTAACCTCATATATCGACTCTGCAGATCTTACGAAAGCACGCCAGACGCTTCGTTCCTCTGAGTTTGCCCTCGAGAGTCTCCAAGCTTCTTCAGGTAGAGCAGAATCCATATCAAGCAAGTTAACCTTGAGCTGCCTTAGAATTTCGGAAACCCGGCCTACCAACGGTCTCAATGAGGATTCACGGATAATAGCAGACTTACCACCCCGAAGCATGTCCTTCGTGAAAGATAACTTACCCTTTTCCCTCAAGTACTTCTTGGAATTTGATCTGTCACCTTTTGATGGTCCCGGATCCATCCCATTTTCTGGGCATCTTAATGTTTTGGTTCTTTTCTTTGATGGTTCCTGCTGATTTTCCAAGTCCGTTGACGCATTGGACATTGTAGGGACCAATGATAAGGCAGGGTCAACCAGATAAGGAGATATTTCTGGCACAAACGATGGAACCCCATTAGAACCGATAAGCCCAATTTCCTTCACCACTTCCTTAAGGGAGCTTTGAACGACAAATTTTGTTCTGATATCTTCAAAGTCAAACGGACATTCTGGGTCAATATCTTCACTAAAGACTGATTTACTTTTGTTCTTTTCACTTTTTGTTGCCTTAACAACTCTTAAATCAGAGCTCTTCTCAGGTGACCCAATCCTTGTCCTTTTGTGCTTTGACAAATCAGGCAAGCTCGAGCTGCACTTTCCATTTCTGTGCCCCACAAGATTCCCGTAAGTGGAAAAGGTCTGATGGCACAAGCCGCAGTGATGCTTAGAAGGCCACAAAGGTTCCAGGCACTCACACCTGTACAGTCTGCCCTGAGGGTTATCATAGGCCTCTACCTCCAAAAAATGGCTAAACTTCTCTTCCAATGCAGCCACAGCATTGGTTACAGAAAAATAAGTATTGAATTTTTTTCTACCAACGACGGAGGAGTTCGAAGAACTCGGCTGTATCTCATTTTGACTTTGACTTTTGGCATTGGTAGAGTTGTCAGATTTATTCCATTGCCACCAATGTAAAATGGATTCTCTCAGTTCTCGCTCCCTTACATCATCATCTGTTAGCCATCCAGCGAGTTTTTCAATTTCAGCGTCACTTTGATAACAAGTCCATGAAGTAGAAACAGGGACATCCATATTTTGCTTAGCTGGATACATATTAGAAAAATTTATTCCACTCGAGTTTGAAGGACTCTCTAAGCCAATAAAAGGCTTCCTCACACTTGAATTGTTTTCAACATCCTGTGGATAAGTACCAAGGCTGCCAAAGGCCCAATACAATCGCCCAGCCCAATCCCTACCCAGAAACTCTTTACGAATAGAAACCCTGAACAGTTCCGATTCTAGGTTTGCAATCGATTTCTGTAAACAAGAAATCTCATTCCTGAGCGAGCTTCTTGCCTCAAGATTGTGTGCTTGTGAGACATTCAATTCCTCTTCTCGGAATTTCAGGACTTTCCATTCCGAGGTGAGTGACCGGAGTTTCTGCTGCGAATCAGGAGATGCAGAGGCACATCGATCAAGATGATCGCGGATTATGGCCGAGTTCAGTACCTCATCGCTCAAGAATTTGATAAGGAAAATTCTCTGCATCAAGGATGGGCAACTTAGTCATAAATAAGCAACTAAAACTGAAACAACAAATCAATGAATCAGATGACACATTAGAAAACAAAGTCAAGCAACAAACCTCCTCCACAGTGAACTCCCAATAGTCTTTTAACTCCATCGTGTTTGCCAACTGGGCTAGTGCCTCCAAATATTTTTTAGTGAAATCTCCCTGATATTTCTTTCTCCTGGACCTACTTATGACCTCTGTACCAAAGGATGCCACGTGAGAAATTTTCTTCCCTGTAACACAAGAAGGGCAATACCAGTTTCCTTCCGGAATTCTTACGAGTGGCGGATTTAGGCAATACATATGATATTCGGAATCACAAGTATCACATAATAGAACACTGTCGTCATCTTTATCCATGCCACATACTTTACAGACGCCCTCGTCCCAAGGAGCATTTGGAAGCGGTGCCTCACTTGCACGCAAAACCATATCATCTATCTCTTTCTTTGCTTCATTGTCCATGCAATTAGGACTGGAAATCTCGGTTATTTTGTGGACCAGGGTAAGTACCTATATATAGAAAGAAACAAGAACACTAAGATCAAATGAAAAGGAAAAAATGCAATTCAGACTGAAACGGAAATGGAATCTACCAACTGACCTCTTCTTCATAGAGGCCTCCAAACTTTTGGGACAAGGTTTCAGTTAATTCAATCAAATCAGATTGTTCGCCATATGCTTTGCGGATATTATGCCATACCTACAAAATGAATGTAATATGTAGAGCTCACGATTAGTAACTAAAACACTAAAAATAGATTATAAGAATCAGTATCTATCAACATTTGCCAAATATACTTAGCTCAAGCATACAGGAAAAGATTGTGCTACATAAAAAAAATAAAATATATACCTCCTGAACATCCTCAAGGAAAGCCTCATGAGACCCACAATAAGCCCCAGTAGCCAATCTCAGATCAATAGTCCTGAAATCTAAAGGCCGGGAAACCATTGAAGGATATCCAAGAAGTCCCTCATCATCATTATCATCAGGATTCACAAGTGTTCTTTTTCCCAACAAATTGCAGAAAACTCTTTCGTCATCTGCCGCAGCAGCGCGCCGTAACACGATACGACATTGTCTCATCAACAAATCAGAGATGTTAATAGTAAAAATCTTCCCTTTTTCTTTTTTCTCGGGTTTATCATGTGGCTTTTCACACCTCGCGTCTTCGAGCACCGAGATAACTGCTTTCTGTATCAATAAATGATATCATGTAAGTACAATGTATAAACCAGGGCATAATCAAATTAGAAACAAGACAGTATTTTTTATTGGCAAATGTTTTAAGTTATGGCAACAAATTTCAAGAGAAAATTTGAAAAAAAAATAATAAATATAAAGATGCACCTTGGTAGGACCCGATGCATTTCCCTTGTAAACTTCCCTGCTGATTGAATACTCCAGTATCTTCTTTGCCCATTCAGGTGGATTTTTGGCCAAGGCTTCATGAACACACTTTCTAAGTCTGGCTCCGACATTTGTAGGTAGCTTTCTTACAGGTTCTAGCACTTGTGCCCAATCAGGGACAAAACTATCATACTCCGTTACAATTTCGGAAGCATCTGGCACACCAGAATCTTTCTGATGTATGCTATAAACATCATTATTACTCTTCATGGAACCAAAGATTCGATTTTTAGCCTCTGCAAGAAGCTGATATTCACATAAATTAGAGCATCCTTATTCAAGAAGCATCTCTTGCAAAACGCACAAGAGTAATAAAAGAAAAAGAACCACAAAGGGTCCCACAAAGAATCTTACCAATGCATCTGCCTCCATTGCAGCTACTCCTGTAAGAGACCCACAGAGGGCCCCACCATCACCTTGTAAGCAATGAAACACCTTTCCACTCTCACGGCAAGGGATCTCAGAAGAATCAAGGTTTCCCAAGGACAATATAACCAAAATGTATCTCCTAGCTAGTTCCGGCCAAGTGAGTTCGTTGACCAAAAGCATATCAAGTTTTGCTCCCTTTGCAATAACCGAGTTCTCTATATCTTTCTTCCTACCTCGTTTTGACTTAATTTCTGCTGCTTCCAAATTAGGATCTACATAAGCTGCAACCTTGAAAAGCATCTCACCTATAAGCACGTTTAGTAGTGAGCTATGAATCTTGAGCAATATTAAGCCAGTACATTTGCTATGAATGTCAGAAGCCAGGTTACGTGGACTTAAATCCCTCAATGCTATTAAGGCCCGAGGATTTTCAGGCTTTTCTACTAGAGGATTTGGGCTGTCTAACCATGGATTTAAAAGTTCATCTTCAAAGTCCTGGAAAGAGAATGGCTCCTCAAGCCCTAAAACTTCAGAGAAACGCCATGAGAAATCCCAGACCTAAACGGAAAATGAAAAAACAATGATGAGTGCGTAAAACCCATATTTAGATCCACTTCATAAATGAAAATAAATAAATAAATAAAAGAGAATATCATACCTGGAGAACATCACCAATCAAATATGCAGGAAGCTTTGAGCTAACTGGCTTGCCCAAAGGGGGACTACCTTTTGTTTTGGGGTCATCAATTAACTGCCTTCTAGGCCCATTACATCTTTCGATGAGCACATTTGATTTGTTCTCAACTTGTTCATCATCTTTCCTTTTCGCAACAAGGGACCCGTTTCCAACTGTTCGAAAAATTGAGCTGTGGCTTCTCTTATTCAGAGATATATACTCCGAGCACATATTTACCTCAGGAAGGTGTTCCACTAGTTCTTGAACAAATCCCACATCTAGTCCAAATCTGTCCTGTTCTAACCAATTTACCAGCATTTCACAACAAGTGTCAAACTCTTTAACACACTGAATTAATTGTGGGACGTCAGCAGGGCCCATAGAGTAACAAAATCTGGATAAAGAATCATGGGTTTCCGTTCCATTAGCATTCCTTCTGTTCACCTCGTGCTCACAGCAAAACCGAAGAACACCTGTCCGCTTATATGCCTCTTTGCAAGTGTGCAATAAAGTTTTGGCGACCATTTCCCATACAGATGATGAAGATCTCCCTTCCACTGAAAATTCTCCAATACTATCCTCTCGCCTAATTTTATTAAAAATTATATTTTGAAAATTAGAGTCATCTGAATATGATAAGATACTGTCCATATATGGCGGGCTACATTCGGTTAGCATCATCTGAATACTTGTATTTTCATCATCATCAGCAATTCCAGATATAGCCAAATCATTTGTCTCCGCTAGGTCTTTTATGTCAAGCAAGCCAACTTTCGGCTTGGAGAGAACTGTTGAGCCACTAGGGATGGGCTCCATAATGCATGGAGATCTTCGGACCTTGAAAACTGGGCCAGCAGCACCACCATCTAAAACCTCACATACAAAACAAGATCCAGTGATCCGATCGTGCCAGCAAGATTTGTAACCTACAGGCCAGATGTGGCAAGTGTCATGGTATGAAGGTCGTGGGTCAACCTTGCCCAGATAAATAACAAAGAAGTCTTCAAACTGAACTGGGAAACCATTATTATCATTGGGACCCAAGTACCTTGTGGGTTCCTTTCTTCTATGGTTAGCAAGTGTTCCTTTCTGTAATGAAGTAAACCCATTACCTCTGGTCTCAGCTTCCAACAAGTGGGCTTTAGATACCAGCCCAAGATAATGAGCAACGCCAGACATTGATTCAAACCTACTTCCATCTGGGGCACAGTATATTGAAAAGGTTTTGCATCTCTTTGGGCAATAGTCAAATTCCACATGCCAACCATCTCCCAGCACACCTTTCTTTTCAAAAATATATTCTCTAAGAGCTTGTAAATACAACTCATTTGCACTTGTCGGAAGCAATGTTGGCGGTGTGCAATGACTATCTCTAAGTCTCATGTCAGTCTTGGGCCTAAGATTTGTTTCCTTAAACATTCTATCATGGTCCAACCTATGATGCAGAGGAACTCTAAATCCAGAGTTAGCATCAAGTGTCACACTGTGTGAAGCATTACAAAAATTAATTACATTCTCCTTGTATAGCAAATTCGAATATGTTACTCGGGTACCAAACGAATGGCCAAGAAATGAAGCATCACGAACAGGCTGCGTCCTACAAACCACAATACATGTAACCGTTAACTACAGTAAGACAGATGTAACCAAATAATATGTTTAATTTAAAGGGAGCTTTGCTCCTTCAGAATTCCTTATAACAGCTCAAAAAGAAAAACAGAAAAAAATTGCTTTTCTAGTCATTAGAATGTTTTTTATGTGAGAGCAACTCGTGGACCTTCAGATCTTATACTTACTGTTGTAGATTTTAAGCATAAAACCTTCCCTAAACCTCTCAGGTAGTAGAACTCCCAAAGATGATATTCTTAATCCCTAATGCGCAGTTAAGGAAGGCAGTGTTGATTACTTGGCTAATCATAAAGTGAGTATGTTTTGGGGTTGAATCATAATATTTTTGGCAGATAACAAAAAGTCAAAAATGCCTTCTGGGATTTTTTTCCTTCAATGTCTTCTATTTTCCTTGGTTATATCTTGCTAAATTACGTACCCCACCCAGACTACTGATGGATTGCTACACCTGGATTGAAACATACCAAGATAACCAATCAGACTACAAAGTAAAACTTAAGTTTCAAAAGGGCACATAACGCATGCTGCTCCAAATAAACCAACACTGCAGCCATAAGTACTCCAGACATCTCTTTCTGGAAAGTATCCCAGACATTCTTCGACTTGATAGCATTTTGAGCATTTTATTTTATTTTCGGCCTCCACCATTTAAGTTAATTTCTTGAATGGGATAGAATATCTGAGAAACTGCACAAGGCACTTTTGAGATGCCAATGTGTAAGCATTTACATTACAATATTTCCTAAAAAAGTTGTAGTTACATCTGCCCTAAAATATAGAAGACTTTCAATAAATTAATTTCTTCATTAAGCATGACTATATGGGGCATCAATATGTCAATATATGAATGTTCTCAAGGATCTTCAAAAATTAGTGGCACCATGAGCTGGTTGACTAGGGGCTCGTTTGGTACAGCTTATTTGAAAACAAATTATAAATTATTTAATAATCAGATTATTGAATAAGTGGTTAGTTCTGTTTGATGTAATTTTTTAAAAACAGATTATTGAATAAGCTGCTGAAACTTAGCTTTTTGGAAGTGATTTTTATGTGCTTTAGCATCTTGTACAATCTAACAACAACGTATTGAACAAGTTAAAACAAACATAACTCTGAAGTGATTATAGCTTTTTCAAAAAAGTGAAACCAAATAGACTCTCGCTCCCCTAGGAACTTCTTTCATTTTATGCATTCAAATCCCTTCCAACCACGGCCATGATCTCTTAAATTGGAGGACACAACCCTTAAAATGTTAAAGCAAAATATAAAAGGCTATATAACCACTGAATTAAATCCTAAGACGGTGAGAACACAAGCAAAGCAAGGAGATTTAAGTTAAAAAATTCAAAAACACTCCGCACTCTAAACTCAATATCTGAAAAGTGACAAACAAAATGGAAATATCCATACCTTCCACCATTTTGGTCTCTCTCATAACTTGTCCCCAAACAACGGACATCCTCTTCCTCCTCAGGAGGCGGAGCATTCATGTCCAGAAGCCTCTCACCGCCAGCTCGGGATCTCTCGGCAGCGGCGGCGGGGCCGTTGGTGGTGGTGGTAAACAAACAGCTGAAGCATTTCCAATCTGCTTGGTTTTGCTTTGTCCCCATGCACTTCATGTGAAACCCTCTCCCACACTTGACACACACCAGCATTTCTCCTTCCACGTCAGCCGCCCCTTTCCCGCAGGAACGGCACAGAATCCGAGTCCCAGCCCCATTTTTGGTTGACCCGAGGGTTTCTCGAGGAGATGAGACTAAAGGGGCTTCATTTAGATCAATTTCCAGAAATGATTTTCCCAAATCCATCATTTCAGTACTTACATATACATATTTGTATAGATATAAAGCGAAAGATGTTTATAAGAGGAGATAGAAAAAGGTCGGATCTATTAGGTGTCCGGAAGGCTGAAATGGAGCCCCGGTCTGGGTAATGTTTTGGTATGGCCGACTGGTTTGATTCTGACGGTGTAACGTATTTTCCAGAGAGGAACAGATAGGACCAATTTTGATGCGAGTTGAAAGTTGAAACATGGTACCAGAGTTTGGCTTTCTTTCTGTGAGCGTTCAAATGACGAGAATGCCCTTCTGGTTTCATTTCATTAATGGTCGTGCATGTACCTTTTCGAACAACAGTTTAATCCACGACAATATTGTTCGTGTAGTATTTTCGGACTTGTTTGAGATAGATTATTTTAGAATATTTTATAATTTTAATTTTTTTGAATTAAAAAAATATTTATTTATTAATTTTTTAAAATAAATTAATAATATTATTATATTTAATTTATAAAAAAAATTTAAATTATTTTTTAAAATTAATTTTAAAAGAATTAATTTTTAAAAATCAGTTACAATAAAAAATAATCAATTCATTAAGTGATTCAAAATTATTTTTCCACACCCAACTAGACAACTAGTTGCTATAAAATAGAAATATTTCACTTTTTAAATTAAAAAAGACTGAAGTCCAATTTGCACCCTAAACTATGATCGGAAATGAGTTTTGCACCCTAAATTTTTAAAATTTAAAAAATTATACCAAATTTTCATTTGGGCAATTAAATGCACTCCATGACGATTTTCCGGTCAGATTTCTGCCGGATTTCGTTTCAAGCGTGTGAAACTGAGGATAGAATGGTCACAAAAGTTCTATTATATTCTTTTATTTTCTGCAAATTGGACTTCCTTTATATAAATTATCATACCTGCCGTAAGATCACCTAGAGGAAAATGATGGAATTGAGAAGAAGTTTTTGGGTATCCAGATTCAAATATAAGTGTGACAAACTTGTTGTGCAAAAATGTTGTTGGAAAACAAATAATGTTTGAAGAAGATTTCTTGGATGTCCAGATTGGAGTGTAAGTAAGCTTTCATCTCTGTCTTTTTATTTATAATCTTCTTTATTCTTCATCTATTTCAATTTTATAGGAAGAACATGTAGTAAAGATTAATGGGTGCAATTTTTTTTTGAGTGGATTGATGCTCCCTTGTGCGATCGAGCTGTTGATGTGATTCCTGGATTAATCCGAAATTTAGAAGCTCAAGATACAACAATAGAAGAAATAAATGATGTATTAAGAGCAAAGACTGAAACTTTGAAATTAAAGAATGAAGTTTTGCTAGAAAAAGATGAAGATTTCTTGAAATTGATGATGGAAAATGCTAAGATAAAATGTGAATTACAAAAAATGAGATATTTTCAACAGTGGGCATGTATTGTGTTGGTAATTAGTGTCTTAATTTATTGTTTAAGTATTAACTATGAGTCAATATAATTGGCATTTTGATGCTCTGTTCTAAGTACTTTATTTTGATGCTATGTTCTAAATACTTTATTTTGATGCTCTGTTTTGTTTGTAATGTATCCGGATGCTTTGTTTTGTTTGCAATGTATGTTTCATTTTGTAAAAAAATTGCACCCCAAACTTTTACCAAAAATAATATTTACACACCAGACTTCTAAAATTCAAAAAATAGCTGCCAAACTATCATTACATGTCTATTACACACCAACTGCCATTACAGGAAACACCATTACAGGTCCATTACATTACACAAAACACCAAAATACTTGCAGTTGCATCAAAACACCAAAATACTTATAATTGCATTACAGTTGCATCAAAATACAGGTCCATTATAGGTCCTTTACTACCAAAATACTTACAGTTGCATCAAAACACCAAAATACTACCAATACTACCAAGTCCCCCCAAGTCCTTCCAAAAATACAACCAATGTCAATTGGCACAAATATGCAAATTACTACCAAGATAAATAATTTTCATTACATATAACTAATCATTTCACTTGGTGCCGCTTCCACTTTCCCCCAAGTCCTTCCTTTTTCTGTCGACTATTGCCGTTAGTACTCCAGTGTTATATAAGACTTCCCTCCCCTGTTGAACATGCCACTTTCAGTTGTTAAATGCCTGAAAATACCACCTTGAGATTCACTTTGACTTATTTCAGTTAGATGTGTAGATTGGGTCACTTGAGGTTGACTTCCTGAATAATGTTCAAATTGTGCATCCCACTATTTGTTTTCTGTTGGGAATTAAAGAAGAGTGTTAGACCAAACTATTTGGATCAGCTGAATTCAAAAAATAAATGGGGTCATACTAAATTGAAAAAAAAAATTGAAAAAAAATTTGAAATTCTTGTATTAAAATCCCCAAAAGTGACAAAATTAAATTGAAATTCATACATACCTGAAGGCAAATTCTTGTATTATGACCCTATTCTTTGCAAGTTCCACATTTCAATGATATCCCGGTCCTCTTTAGCTTATTTAGATCAGCTGGGATATCATTATTCTTCCTCATTGTCTTCCTAGGTCTTCCGATTGGGGTGTGCTTTTCTGGTGGCAAAATTTGTGCAATCTCAGTCCTGGGCCACATATCTCCAACGGGCTCAACAAAATTTTCATATACCTTTAAATACATCTCTTTGGTATAATATTTATGAACATAATCTAAGGGGTTCTGCCTTTGATTAAAGATTTGCGCCAAAGCATGGAAACATGGAATGCCTGTCAAGTCCCATTTTCTACACTCACAAGTTCGATTATGTAAGTCCACAACAACATAATGCCCCCCATCAGTCATGGTAACTCCATACTTGTGTTCACCATTCCACTCCGGTATTGCGCCCAATGATCTTAAAATATTTATGTCTAACTTTTGCAATGGTCTTGGGCATAAGTTGAGTTGAGATTTTAGCATCTTGTGGTACTTTTTTTGGATCATCAACATGACATACTTCTGAATCCATTGAAGCATTGTAATGATGGGCTTATCTCTCGCCTTTTTAATCTTACTATTAAACACCTCGCAGTTATTATTCACAAATGCTGCTGACATAGACGTTGTCCTAAAATGAGCTTTACTCCACTGTGTTGGAGGCTTAACAGCTAACCAATCATGCCTAGCTGTGCTTGTTTTTCTCAGATTATCCATTGCATTGTCATATATATACATATTGGTTGCTTTGGCAGCAGCCCACATAAGCTTTAGCAAACCTGTCCCTTTAAAGTCTTTCCAAAAGTTTTGGTACAAATGCATGACACAATGTCTATGCTCTAAATTTGGAACAACTTCTTCAAGGACATTCATCAAACCCTATATTAAATACATAAATAAAAGTCAATTTATAACCACCTGATCAATTGCTGAAAATAGTTCA
>JAUMHB010058534.1:1228-15072 GCA_032359685.1 Pittosporum tobira
CTAAACAGCAAAATATCTTTTAGAAAAAGAGGTATAGACTTCGTGTTTTACCCATTTTTTTTTCTTTTTAAATTTTTTTTTACATATACCACAAATGACGAATATTTGGGGATTTTTTTCCCTTAAGTACATACTAGGGAATAGTTGAGGATATTCTTTTTCCTTAATTATGTATTCCATCCTATAATTTTACAAAATTTAGTTTTTCATGAATCTTAAAGAATATATTTAATTATGAAATCATTATTTATTTTGTCCTTTATAATATTTGATTTTAGATAGTGAAGGTATGCTAGTGAAAAAACTCGGGGTTATTAATTACAGTATTTGTATAAAGTTTGTAGAAGAAACTTTTTACTTCAGATTATTGGGCCAAGGGCTATTAATCATTTGATTTCTTTATACAAACATCTACTGTATTAATAGTGTTAAGTGGTTTCTACAATTCTACAACTTTAACTTAAGAGATATTGTTTGATTGTCAATAATCAAGCTTTATCGTTGGGAATAATGTTTTCGACAATCCACTTTTCCAGTCCAAATTGGGATTTGTTTAGACACGTTATTGTCATCCTTCTTGCCCGGGTTGGACTAGACTGAAATGGGCCGTGCAAGAGAGGCACAATGAGCTCGCTCGCTCTGCACAATATTTTTAAAATGGACAAATTTAGGCGTTAGGCGGAATAATTAACGCGTAGATTATTTTAATTAAATATTGATTAAATATAAATAAAAATTAATTAATTTAAAATATTCAATTAATTCAAACGTGAGAAGATTATATAAAATTTGATTAAAAATTAATTAAGACTATGACAAAAATTTTAAAATGAACTCTAAATGACCATCTACAAATATTTTTTCCGTATGGTCATTTTAAAATTAATTATTTAAATTTCATTTGTTACTGAAAAGTAAAATAAATAAGTCATACATTTTTATCTTCTAAAATTTTTGCAATCATTGTTGTTGAAAAAGCTCAAGGAAGATAAAAAAAAAGTATTATTACATTGATTATGCAAGAAGTATAACTGTTTTAACTATTCTTATTTCTTTTGTGAGCACTAGTAGCGGACTTAATTTGTACAAACCTGTTTCATCTCAAAGTAATAAATTACAGTAAGTTGTAACAAAACAAAATTGAGAATTCTGAAGACTGTAATACACGCGCCGTGGAATGAAGAAGTTTGGGGACTCTGTTAAATTGTGGTTTTATCTTTAAAGATTAATTAATTTACTAGTAGTTGTCTGGGTTTAGACGTTGGGTTTGTCTGACCTCTTGCGCCATCGATACGATCAATTCAGCTCAGTAGCCTCTGTAGAGAGATCCGCCTATTCTATCTCACCTATTGTCTTGTATGTTCTCTCTTCTCTCCTCTACACGCACTTTGATTTCGTTCTTTCTCATGATTTAGAAATTGGCATTTCAAATTTTAGGGTTCCGATTGAGGAAGGCTCTGGAAGTGGATTTTGATCGTACACAAGATGGTAAAAGTTTGCAACTCGGCTCATGATTTCTATATTCTAATTTTTTGAAGTTACTACTGAATATTGGTGATTGTAACATTTACATTATTTTTCCCCAGAATTTTATCATAGGAGCGTTCAAGCCAGCTTGTAACATCTCTATCACATTCACGGACGGAAAGACCCGCAAACAGGTATTGCCATTGTTGTTCATAGTATTTGCAGGAGACAAAAACAGTGACTGTCTTGGGTAGCTTCTATATCATTATTAGGCCGCTGTAAACGTTTATGATAGAACTGAATATAGTACTAATAGAATATAGTAATTACATATTGTGCACTTCATGTCAGTTTACAGTCTAAAATTAGAAATGTATCTATAATTTTGGAACAAGCTAAAAAGGAATAACTATCTCTAACTCTGGAACGAAGGAAGTATTATTATAGCCCATAGTTTTTGGGCACTTGTACAGTCTTTATCTGGAATTGGAGTATGAGACGTCGTACTATCTATAGCCCTTGTGGCCCTTTGAATGCTCTTTACATCCTCATATAGCTCTTAGGCTAATTTCCTCTTTGTTAGTAGTTGGTAATTATTGACTTCTTTCCTGTCCTTTTTTTTGTTCCAGTCCTTCTCCGGTTCACTTTAATGGATTTATTACCTTAGTCCATAGGCATGTTATGATGACATGTGATTTCGTGACTATACTTCATTTTTATGTTTACAATTCATAGGTTCCATTGAAGAAGGAAAATGGTCAAACAGTTATGGTCCCACTCTTCCAAAGTCAAGAGAACATTTCTGGCAAGGTACTTTTGTGTTACTTGATATACATCAAACAATATTTCACGTGTAATGACTGAATCTTAACAATCGATTAACACAATTGCTTAGACACATTCTATTTGCCATCAATTTCAGATTTCTGTAGAACCAGCTCAAGGAAAGAAGGTTGAACACAATGGGATCAAAATTGAGCTCCTTGGTCAGATTGGTGAGTATTGAGTTCTCATTTAGATACTTACTTGTAGAAGCGTTGGTTGTTGCATACGTTGGTGTTCATATGCAATGTTCATTGAATTTTCTTATTAAAGGAAAAGCGGTAAAACGTATACAAGGAATTGGCTTAAATTGCGTTGAACATAGTTGGGTGATAAGAACAGTAAAGGTTATGGTTTACTGTAGCTAATGCAGTGAGAGGATGGATTATTATAACTTTCTTATTAGTAAAAAATGGACTAGGTGCTTAGTCTTGTGTATTTAAGTTATACATCTCTATATCCTCTTAAATCTTAGTTGTAACTGGCCGTGTGGTACTAAAATTATGCACTTTGTTTGCAGAAGCATTACATTTATTTTTGAAACTTGCAAGCTTTTGCTTAGTGGTTTACAGAGCATTCGTCACCTCTAATTTTGGGCCCATATCGCGTTCTTCATTGCCTGTTGTTCTGCAAATTGATACTACTGACTGCTGAGTACTGGACGATCCTCCTTATATGGATATTTTCTTCGTTGATAATGAAGTTGTTCCATTTAATTTTTGTATGTAATTATGTTCAATGTATCATTGTTTTTAACAATTTCTTGAGATTTTCTTGGGATGGAACTGGTCCATGCTTTGGATGATACGACCTGGTCAATGATACCATATGATTTGGATGTCACACCATTGTAATCTGGATTCAGGCCTTCCAAAGCTATTAAAAGAATGTGATATGAGGCAAATAATGTTTGAACTTGACAAAGCGCTCAAAGTCTCAAACTCAATCTCAAACTAAGAGTCTAACCTAGACCTACTTATTATTGTATTGATGCGGTTCAGGACTTCAGGACTTGCTAAATAAGGTTGATGGATATCCTAGTGTCCGTGATCCACCACAATAAGATTCTTACCTGCAATAACTGTAGACGCCAACCTATTTGAGTTTGCATGCACTTTTTGGTCTTTGTCCACCCCTCTACAAGTTATTCTCTTATGGTTCCACTTGAATTTGTTGACCATCTTTTCCTTGCATCTATTAGAAGTCTTCTTGGTCTAGGTCATTCCCATCTGCTACTGTCATGCAGCATCATTATCATTAAATAGAACAGTCCTTAGTTACCCAACTAGGTGAACTAAATGGGTTTGCAATGTTTTGAGAGCACATCCCCTTTCTATTAATAAGTTTATCAAAAGGATTTCCTTTAGTTCCCTTATGACAAAACTAATCTAATAGGGGCTAATGTTGTTTCTATATGATCAATGGAGAGTGAACAGGATTAATTGGATTGGTCTTCCCCTCATTTAGACACCAATTCGATTCCCCTCAGGGATACTATCATGCAGTAGCTGAAAACAAGGAGCCGGAACAGTCTAGTCTCTAGCTGCCTAAGAACAAATCCTATTTGTCTAATCCAAGCTAAACCTATTGCCCAAGACCATCCTTCAATCCCTACTCTCTGCTTTAGCTATAGGACAAAAGGGAAGACTTCCTCTAATAAAGACGGGGCTACAAGCAAGCTTAAGAATCAAAGCAGAGCGTTGGGTGAAGTTCCCCGTTAAGTAGGAGAACCTTGTGTAACATGAACTAGCTTTGCTCCTTAATACTTTTGTTGCTATTTTTTTTGGTAACAAGTCCTAGAGACCGAACTTACTCCAAATTGGTAGTTTCTCTCAAACTTTGTTTTTCTTTCTGGAAATTCTACTTTCTTGAGATATAATTACTTTGTGCATCGTTTGTAGCTTTGATATATTTACTCATTTCATCGGTTGGATCTACCATCTTTTTATGAGTTTATTGTCCATATATATGTGTAGTAATATATTTCTATTGCATTTCCTTTTGCAGAAATGTACTTCGATAGAGGAAACTTCTATGACTTCACATCACTTGGTGAGTTTTTTTTGTGTTTTGGGTTAAGAATTTTATTTTTCCAGCAGTGTTTACCCAAAAGTGGGGATTGGAATCAGTGACCTTAAGGTGATTCCTCATGGCCTAAGCCATTTCTCCCTCCACTTGGGGTTAAAGACCTGAGTTTTGTTCACTCTCTGATTTTCTCCCTTCTGGTGGTTCATTTTTTTCAGTTCGTGAACTGGATGTTCCTGGTGATATTTATGAAAGGAAAAATTATCCCTTTGAATTTTCAACTGTTGAAATGCCATACGAAACATACAATGGGGTGAACGTGCGACTTAGGTAAGTACTCAGAGATTTGCATCTTTATGTGCATGATCTTTCGGTTTTAATTTTTTTTCTTCTTTCTTTTATATTTATATTTATATTTTATGTTTTAATTTTTGTATACAGTATTATTAGAAAAGGGGCACATGGGATTGTGCATTGCCGTCCTGCATTTGTTTGAATTCATACAACTGCAGGTCGGCAGCTCTCCATTACCCTATGTAAATCATTTGTTGCTTTTCTTTTATTGTTGTTAGTTTGTTCTATTCTTTTTTAATAATTTTATTTTATTGGTTTATCTTTTAATTTTCTCCTTGTACCTCTACTTTTTACTCTTATGTACGGGATTCATTTCCCACCCACCTACTAGTTTAGGACTGAAGGCGCTTTGAGTGCAGTACATCCACTTTTGTTTTGCTAGTGATCATTAACAATTAATTATTTTCGATTGAACCTATCTTTCCTTAAATTCAAACTACTAGATGCATTTTGGAATATCCATTTCGAAATTGAACCTATCTGTGACTCTTTGCACCTTGCGCTCGCCTTATACGGTTTATGGAATTGATAATTTAAACTGGAGTTCCTTGATTTGCAGGTATGTACTGAAAGTGACAATCAGTCGTGGCTATGCTGGAAGCATCGTGGAATATCAAGATTTCATGGTAACTCTCTCTCTCTTCCTCCCCAGCATTGATCTCTCGTTAGGAAACTATGCTAATACCTTGTGGTAGAAATCATCAGAAAACTAATAAGCTTAGCAGAATTGAGTTATTTTGTAAGTCGGATATTGGCCCTTTATGTTAAGCTTTGAATTTCTGTTACTTTGCTTGTTATGGTACATTTTATGAGCTACAGTTTTCCATAATCGTGACCCTCAAAGATTTTCTTTAGATATGGCTGATCCTTGCCTTAGTGCAGTTTAATTATCAAATCTGCATAGTTCACTGTGGGATTACTCAGTGTGCGTGGTTGGTAAGGTATTGCATGCACCTAGAAGTTTACCCTGTGCGCACCCTAGGGTAGCAGCTGAGGGTCCACCATTATTAAAAATAAAAAGTAAATAATAAATAATTTTTTTTTGTAACCATGTTAATTTTCCTGACCTGTTTATGGCTTTAAATGGCGATGGATGGAGAGGTTAAAAGATTCACATCCTACTCATGAGTACTCTCATTGGAACTTGAAGTAATGCACAGTTTTTGAACTAGTTTTTAGATTATTATGACTCGAACTAGGCTTTTCATCCGTCACATAAAATTATGGATGTTAAATCAAATGTTACCAGCCTGGAATGTTTATTTGCACTAATTTACATACCCCTTCCTATTTTGCTCCCTTCGAACTCAATTGGGGATTGCCCGCCCGCTAACGGTTAGAATGTTGGTCGCAAGACGATTCCACATATTGACGAAGGGAGTGAAGGCCTGCCCGCCTCTCTTTGACTCACTCTGTTCATTCCAAAAGAAACAAGTCTAAGACCGTCAGGAAGAAGAAGATAATAATGTCCCAGTCGTAGAAGTCGATGTCTATTGTTTGTTTCCAGTTCTAGAGTAAGGCCTGTGAATGAACTCACCTATCTCTTTTTTTGTTAGTTAGAGATGTTATTTATCAATTGATATTCATCAATCAATCTGCACTACCTTCAATTTTCGTTATTGCATGTTTCATTTTTTTCTTTTCATATTTACTTTCTTAATCTTGTTCACTTGATCTGTTTGGGAAAATAGTAAACTTGATAAATAACGTTTATTTACTTACTAATAAACATGAACTTGCCAGTCAATCTATGCTTCCAATATTCCATTTTAAGACATAATAATCTATATTCTACAACACATCCATACTTGCTTCTAAAAGTAGTTTTGTGTGAAAATGATCTTTAGACTTAGACATCTTTTAGATGCGCTGTTGTATTGGTATTCATAAGCTTCATTGATTTTGTGCATCTTTCAATCTGTCTTAGCTATTTAATGGTATTCTTTTGCATCAGGTTCACAATTACAGCCCAACTCCACCAATTAACAATAGTATCAAGGTTAGTGATTTACTGTTTTTTTGGTACATTTTTATGATGTGGTAGTAAAGTATCTAGATTCAGTATTTTGAATTTTCACATCAGTTCTGGCCACTTGAATTGTCTTCAAAAAGTGGCCGTATATCATTGCCCCTCAAATTGAAAATGATGACCTGTTAAACATAGTTATGGACTCTTAACCGAACACCCGATATAGACTGTAGCACAATGATAAAACAACAATTAATCAATCGCTATTTTTTCAATTGCAGATGGAAGTTGGAATTGAAGATTGCCTTCACATTGAGTTTGAGTACAATAAGAGCAAGTGAGCACAATCTTTGAATAATATCTGGGTTTTGCTTATGATTAGGCAACCAAGGAAAAGGAAAAAGGGGCCTTGGTTGGGGTGGGGGGTGGGATTTCTAGAAATGAGTCAAATGATGGTTCTATTTGACGATTTACTCATCATACACGGAGGCATAATTTTTTCGATGGTTATTTTTTTATTTTCTTAAATTTAATTAAAAACAATTGTGTTGATGCATATGTCCTAGCCTCCTAGGCATACCTTAGTGTGTGTAAAACCAAGAAGTCAAATAGGATTCTAGTTTTAGGATGGTGGTAGTACTTGTTAAATATAATTTGTGATAGGACAATTAGCTATTGAATTGCTCTTGTGATGTTGTTTTGGCTAAAGAGGAATATGTATCTGACCGTTGAATGGAGTTTTATATATTCAGGTACCATCTTAAAGACGTAATTATTGGCAAGATATATTTTCTTCTTGTCAGAATCAAGATTAAAAATATGGATCTTGAGATAAGGCGTCGAGAATCGACAGGCTCAGGGGCTAGCACCCATGTTGAGACCGAGACACTAGCCAAGTTTGAGCTGATGGATGGTGCTCCAGTCAGAGGTATATATCTACTTGGGTTTTCTCTCTGTACTCATTTGTTTCCTCCTGCTCTCCATTCGCAAAAACTTTACCTCTTAACATTTGTTTTTCTTTTGGATTTTGTTTACTATAGTCTAGAAGTAATAATTCATTCTCCATCTGCACCATTATAAATCTGGATGAGATGTTTGAGACACAGTAAATAACCTAATTCTTATCAATTAGACATAATTTATGCGACAAGTAGTAACAGTATATAACCTTGGTCTTACAGGTGAATCAATTCCGATCAGACTGTTCTTGAGCCCATATGAACTGACGCCAACCCACCGCAATATCAACAACAAATTTAGTGTGAAATATTATTTTAACCTTGTCCTTGTTGATGAAGAGGACCGGCGGTACTTTAAGCAGCAAGAAATCACAATATACCGTCTTGCAGAAACTTCTTGATTTTCTGAAAGAATTTGGGCTTTCCTTCAAATAGAATATTCACTCCATATCAAAGCTTTGATGCCAAGCGTGAGAATCCTGTTAGCTGGAGAGGGATAATGGCATTTTGTTAAATGATTGTTCCCATATTTGATACGACATTGGTGAAATTTTATAGAAGAGCAGTATGCGGTGCTGGTAGAAATCTTTGGTGGTTCTATTTGACTATGTTGAACAGTTGTCTGTTTGACAGTCTGTTAGGATGAAAGCAGCAATAATTATTGGCTTTTTACATGGTCATTCTACACTTCCTAGCGTTTTAGTGAAAACAACAGAATATTACTGTATAGCTGCTGGTGTTTAATTTTTTTGTCCCTAATGTCTTTGTACTTGCGGTTGTTAATTTATGTTGTTGTTTTTCTTTTATTTATTTATTTATTTATTTTATGTTGTGTTGTTGGGAGATGGGGTGGGATTTTTTTTTATTTTTTTTTTTGTGCGGGGTGGGGTGGGTTTGTGTTTGTTGGGTTTGGCGTGTTTCTTGTAATTTAAAGAAGGGTGATTGGCGTGTTTCTTGTGAGTATAAGGAAATCTGTTGAAGTTTGAAGTCGCTGTTGGAAAGTTATCGTTCTCTAATATTGTTTTGAGGATTTAATAGTTGGTTCAATCTCTAAGACACAGGCAACTACTGGTTGTTCGAGTTTTTAGGGATTACGATTTGCCCTTTTGAAGCAATCGTATAAGAGTGATGATTGTCACAACTCACAAGGCTGATGCTTACTGAAGTGATGACATCTTAGCTTGCGAATTGACTTTTGGGGTGAAGAATGTACAACTTAAATTTTTCTGGATGGGCACACCAAATAAACCTTAAATTCAAGCAATAAAAAAATTAAGAATAATTTTATGTGACGAGTTACATTTGTCATTCTGGTTGCTCATGATTTTATCGAACTTTGTGAGAGTGACAATATACCCACTCTCATGGTAACAATTCATAATTTTATACTACAATATATAAATGTGAGCAACTTGCTAGTTGTAACGATGAAGGTGAATTATTTTTTGATAAAATATTATTATCTTTTTCCTTATGTAAAATAAGTTGAAAGATATTTTATATTAAAATTAAAATAAAGTGATTGTTGAAATAAAATAATTAACTATCACTAAAATTCTAGTTGAGAATGAAATTGATTAAATATACAATGAATAAATATTCACTTTAACAACATATTTTATTCCCACAAATATTTGTTTTAAATCAAATTTTATTCAATTTATTTTTCTTAATAAATAAAAAAATCAATCGTTAAAATTTGTATTTTGGTGCAAATGCAATAAATGTTATGCCAATAAACTCGAGAAAAGAAAAACTAATTTACTTGTGCTTCCCTTTTCTCGCTTTTCTGTACTACCCAAACGGATATCTACGGAGTATATGTAAGAACCTAGATTGACTTGTTGAGTCAATGTAGGAAATTGTAAAATTTAAGATTGATATGAATTTATTTAGGTATGGAAAGCAACAAATATGGTAATGTGAGTTGTGCATTTTGGTTACTTTATTATTGTCATAATTGTTTGTTATGAAATTACATAAATTCGTATTGATTTGTCAAAGCGTAATTCTATTTTTGAAACGGATGTTGTAACATTTGGTTTGCTAACACTACTAGCATATAATCCCTTGTTCATACAAGTGGCTTTATCGGTGTAATATATCTAGTTCACATGAATAACTGTTATTTCTACAAGTGAATTTGCTACTTGCACAAAGTTCTCTCTCCCCCGAGTGTTGGACCATTAATATTCATGGGAGGTCGTGTTGGTTATGGTAAAAGCTTCTTTAATATTGCCTTAAGCAATATAGGATATTTTTTATGTGCGGATATTCATGCATGCACTTAATTTATTTTCCGAAACTCGAAATCTTATATGACAGACCTGAAAATTGTCAATTAACCAAATATCTGCCGTTACATTGATTGGTTCATAATGTTGTTGGAAGTCCTGAAAAGGTGTTTAGAAGGACAATACTGATGAAGCGATGCTTGATAAAATTTGATAGTGTGTACATGCTCTTAAAATGTCACAGATTGTTTGAAGAATCAAGAACACCAAAATCTCAACCACTCTATAATTGGTGCAGGTCCTCAATAAAACTTAAAGCAAGAACATTTATGTTTGCTACCAGGGAAAATGTACACTACGGGAATAGTTGTAGTGGTACAATTATCAATTATCACTAGGGGTTAGTATTCTATCTTAAGCACTCTTTCTCTCTCTGATTCAGAACTTCACTCTCTGGCAACAGGAAGCACACTTTCTGATTCAGACTTCATTCTTCAGTAACTGCTGGTAAGTCTTCTTTGAACCAGGTATACAGCCCTCCTTCTAGGTGGTAGACATTGGTATAACCATTGAGGACGAGCAAGTAAGCAGCTATAAGTGATCTGCATGAAGTATTAGCAATTAGTAGTGGCATTTTCTTTTGCGCATATGGTTGCATCAGTGCCAGATCGTTTGCTAGAAATTTGATCTTCAACTATTTCTTTTGGTTGAACAAGTTGCAGAAGAGTATGTGTACCAAATGAAAGACAAAGTAGACATGTTGAGAAAGTAACAAGTCCTTGAGGTTTCTAGCTTTATTTTAAGCGTTATGTCAAACTCGTGAATAATTTTATTTTTCCTGGTATATTCTGCTGTCTTTACCTTATTTGCTTGCATTGCAACACCTAATTATGCCGTAATATGATATCATGTAATGTAAGTGTAGTTCATGTGGATTTAAAATAATATGCATCGAGGAAGGGAGATATGGAAAAGAGAAAAATGTGAATCACCTTGATTGTTGACCTTCAGGAAGATTTTGTGATGGTTTCATTGTACCCCCTGTCGAACAGGCCACAATAATCTTGGATGTCTTGTCTAATTTTGATTCAACACCTGTTCCAATATGCCAATATTTAGGTGATCCCAAGGCTATTACTTGTCTGAATCTTATATACTGAATAAATTATACTAAAACTACTTTTGTACTTTGGATAAACTCAGGATTTTCTTCTGTTCCAGCAAAGATCCCAAAAAAGGCAAATGCAACTCGCCTAGTAATGTCCCATGCTGTCCACTCCTTTATAAGCCTATATATTTGTACATTAATAGCACCTGGTGGATGAGCCTACACACGAAAATGTACGGTTTAGCACTTTGATCAACTAGTGGAAACTGGAATTTATCCAGATCGAATAGTTCAGCCTTTACACAAACTTAATTAAGCGGGCAGGCACAATTTAGAAAGGTATTAGAAACTCCTTACATTCTGTATTACTACTTAAGATGCTAATTTGGGAAATGTTATGGAGAGTGGCTAACCTCTTTGAATTCTGCTTCTGGCCTCACATCAAGAATCACGAAGTTATTTTCTTTTTGTAGTCGCGAAGCTTCCCTCACGTCCACACTCCTTACCTGCAAAGGATGACTTTGTTTTATGATCTCATCTGGTATTAGTAAAATCTCTGGTCCTCCTCTCATACAAAATTCTCTGCATACGATTTTTTTTTTTAATTAACTCATATGAGATTTTCAGACTATTTATATGGCAGTTTAGTACTCTAGGTCTCTAGCTTGTGAGGGAGTCGGCTCATGTGTGTTATACTTAGCGATGCATATAAACATCAAAAACCAATTTTTAGTGAATTGACTTTTTACATATATATGTGTCTGAACACTGGAGCTAGAACACTTTTGAGATAGAGAATGAAATTTACCCTTTTCTGAAGCAGTAGCTCTCTCTTAGTCTTCCAGTCTTCTTCCGCTAATCCCTCCAAAAGGAAAAAAGTTAGTCAAAACATCTTAGACCTATTACACAGTTGCTCTTGATAACCACCTTAATTACCATCTTATTTTTGGATGTTTTAAGGACACGATCATCATCGACTAAAGTTTATGATGTAAAAGCAGAAATACCTGGTGATTTTGCAGGTTTGGTTGCCGCACTTCGAATTCTAGTGGCTGAAGGGATGGAGTATGATGTCAACCGGCAGCTGCTGAAAGATCCGACGGTTTTGATTGTCATGCAACAGGTAATAGATTCACGAGCATAGTTTAAATTATTATTAAACTTAGGATATGGGGAAATGGAAGAAGAAGTTAAGTGTAGGGTAACTGAAGTAAGAGCAAGCATCATTCAGAGCTTCAAATTATGAATTATTTCAGTAACAATATGTTAAGATTGAATTATTCATATGAGATTTTCTTCCTTGGCTTCTGGTAATATGGAGTGAATTATTGTCTGAATTTTTTTAAAAATTGATCTGTCATGAGCTTGTGGGCCATATGAACGAATTGTGGATATTTCAGTTCACCCAGAAGAATCTGGATTTGTGGTGGTAGTTTAAAGGTCACTCTATATGGATCTTGTCTCATCCCATCTTTTTCTGCGCAGATTGTTGAGTTGGCTTGTCGCTTCTTGTAACTCTGGTTGTTTTTCCTATTGCTATTTTATTTTAATTTAATTTTTTCCGGAAAAAAATTCTTACTATTTTTTTTTTTTTTGGGCACATCGAGTAACAAATTTTATTAGGTTATCGATTATCTCATAATTTAAAGTCTCTACCTTATACAGTACCCAGAAAAGCAAACAAAAAAAAATTAAAAATTCTTATCATATGTAAGCTGTAAAGAGAATTTAACAATTCAGATTGAGTTCTTATTTTCAGATTTAAAAAAAAAAAGAAGTATCTTAATTTTTTTTCGTTTTATTTTTCAAATTTTTATGCATACAATTTCATTTATTTATGTATTATATTTCTTAACTTTGTATTTATTTTAAAATTTTATTTGTTCTTTTTTTTTTCTCGTTCCCTCTTTTCTTAAACTTATTTTTGATTCATTTTCGCCAACCCAAAAACTAATATGGATAAAGCGAACTAATAAGGATAAACCATTCTAACATGGGATAAAGTGTAATTAAATTTATAAGATATTTATCGATAAATTCTAATAATAAAAAACATAAAATAAGTATTCAAAAATTTTATGTTGGTATTGCATCATATATAAATATTTTAATATTCATAAAGAAAACCCAATGAAAGTGCAAGACTTCTTTTTCTGGATAGAAAGCTATAATTTGTATTCGTATATATTTATGTAATTATTTTATTATTAAGAGTTTAATTTGAAATATAAATATCAGTTATCTTAAACCTGTCATATTCTTATACTAATCACGGCATGAGCAAGACTCTGCACCGCATGATTGGGAAAGGAAAAAAAAGATTTAAAAAGGAAGAATGTTGAGATTGACAGTAATTTTGGCACGTTAGGAGTGTTGTGAACGCTTTAAACTGTAGTTTACAATTTAAATTTAATTTTAAATTTTTATTAAAATTTAAAATTTTAATTTATCAATAATTATTTTTTTTTATTCTGTTTTGATTTCATAATTTCTAAATGTGCTGCCAAACGAGCACATTGTAGAACGTCCAAAATTGATTATCACATCCTGTTCATCATGCCTAATTAAAGCCTTTTCCTCTAAGTTTGTACAAATTACAATATTTCACTATTACAAGTGGAAATAATAAACTCTTAATAATAAGATAATGACATAAATATATATTAGAACTCTTAATAATAAACAGTATGATATAAATATATACCAGTAAGAGTCCGAGCTAGGTTACATGCAAGTCACTAATTTTTTCATTAATTTTATATTCTTTTATGATAAAAAAATATTTTTATTTTTGAAGATTTAAATATCATATCATTGTACTTAAACGAATTAAATTGAGTATTGACTTGTTCATATTTAAGTCATTAATTTACGAATCTAAAATGAAATTTATTTAATACTTTTTT
>JAUMHB010058545.1:0-15072 GCA_032359685.1 Pittosporum tobira
TGAAAGCCGCCGGCGACAGCGGAAGCAAAATAATTTTAGGATCAAAAACCTAAAGCTCTTGATACCATGATAATAATAGAGAAAATAAAGAAAATATTTTATTAATAATGATATTGATATTGATACAGAGAACATCAGTTCCTTTTATAGTAGAGGAGTTACAACTTGATAATAAAGTAATAGAGGAGTTACAACTTGATAATAAAGTAATAGAGGAGTTACAACTTGATAAGAACTGTAACTAGATAAATGATAACTAAAAAATATTTTTATTTTGACTTGATCAGCATCAGTATGGTTAACAATATAGCTTACAAGTAGTGTTTGGTTGTTTTCACAAAAGAAATAATATTGTGAGAAATTACTAGTTCCATGATTTTGTTTACCTTCTCCTTTTTCAAGGAATCAGTGGTTACTGGCTGAGGTATACAAGCTTCTATTGCTTTCAACAGTAGTCCATCTGTTTCAAAATTAGAGATACCTTGAAAAAACCAACGATTTTATAAATGGATTGTCTTTACAACTTTATCCAAAAAAAATGTTTTTAAAACACATTTTTTTAAAGATGATGTGAAATTTCATTTATATTTATATGAAATGATAAATTAGGTAAATGATGGTCTTTTATTGCACTAAAATAGAAATCTCTTTCTAATTTTGATAAGTACCAAAAATGAATATCTTTAATTTTAGAATGCAGATAGTATTATGCTAATAACTATGAATGACAAGAAGTTAGCTGTGGTTTTTCTGTCTCTTTTTTGCTCCCTAGTTGATAGCAGTAGCTTGAATATATGGATAACTGGAAGAACAGGAGTATCATAGTCCCACACAGCAGCAAGGCAAGGTACGGATTTTGGGAAAAATACATAACCTCCACAAATGATACCCCAAAAAAAAAAATCCAACTTCTCTCTCTTTCCAGTCAATAATTCAATACTATATTCTCTCATTCTCCTTACTATCCTGCGTTTTTCTTTCTCCGCAGAACTCCAGAGAGATTTGCCATTGAATTTTGTAGATGTAATGATGTAGTACTTGTTTAATGTGGATGGACATTGGAACCTAGATGCTTTTCGAGGTCACTGCCACCCTCAAGTTGAACCAACTGGTAAACCAGACCATTGAGTTGCAGGCTTGCAACTGTCGATGACTTTGCAGAGGTTAGTTGATTCAATTTACTCTATAACTTTACATGAAATCATCAGCATTAATTTGAGCTTGCATCCCTGATCCATTGCTTCTGTATTCTCTGGGTGCTCATCATTTTGTTGACTTAATTTGAATAGCTAGAACCAATCAATAGTGAAATAATGGTAAGTCTAGGGTGACCAACATGGCTCAAGAGTAGTGTCAATTGTAGGTTATTTGCCTCTTAAATTCTGGCCTTCTGGGACAGCAGTGAATGAGCCGGCTTTGATGATTGCTAGTCTTTACAATTTACACGTATTGCCATGATGCTGTTCACTTAGACAAATGATACTATATGCGGTTGCTACTCTTGGGTGCTATTGAGTAATACATCTACAAGTCAATTTATTAGAAACATGGTTTTTGTCTTTTTTAGGACTAAAATTTCACTAGAGCTGCACTTGGCATTTGTACAAATTATAGTTGATCCAGTTTGAGTTTTGTGGTGATATTTTAGATTTAGAGTTGGCCTGTTACACAACAAGAAGAGGGAGGATGGGACAAATATTTATGGGACAATTTGTTAGAAAATTCAATATATGGAAAGATAGCCCAGGTATCATGGTCGGATTTTTCTTTAGCTTGTTAGTTTCTGAGATGTTACATCTCTTTGGGTTAAGGGCATTGGAAATGGCACTCTCATCGATATACTTGCACATTGTAATCACATCTGAGATTCGAAACTTTTAGTTTATCAAAATAATTTCAATGCCCTAGGGAAATTCTGTATGTACTGATGATAGCCGACGATTCCAGGAAAAGAATCAACAGAATGCATTAATTGTGGTATCATATGTGAAAGAGCATGTTACAGCTCATTTTTTTCTCAAGGAAATGCAAAAAAGCATGTTTCCTCCGTTTGTATGTTAGGCATTAATATGTCGCCTTTCATTACTCATATAGAAAGCCTTCATGACTGAAAATGAATTTGGGTTCTTTTGAGCACCAAAGGCAAAATATACATGCAATGTGACCTCAAAAATTGAAGAGGAAAATTAAAAACAGATAAAATAGGAAGACGAAGTTTCCAGTCTTTAATAGTTTTTTCAATCAGTTTCTGGCTTCTTGTTGCCCGTTAAATGGATAAAGATGGTTGTCTTGTCGTTGGCATAGTAAATCTATGTTTTATTTCTGCTGAAACTGTTGTATTTCAATTTGTGTGTGTTTATGGTGCAAATCTTTTTTGTCTTTTGTGAAGCAGATAAGTAAATTGCAAGTCACCTTCTACTACGATTATGGTTCAGGACCAAAAAAGGAAAAACAAAAAAATACATTGGCATTGCGTTTGGTTTCTCATTTCTTAAGTAATAGGAATATAATGAAATTTATATTGAAAAAAAAGTGAGTGTAGAAATGAAATGTTTAATTAACACTAAAATCCAAGTAAAAAATGAGGTTGAGAATGAAATTGATGAAATTTATTTCCTCTAAAAAGAATAAATATTTAATTTCTATTGTCACATCTTTTTTATTTTTAACTAAAATTTGGTTGCTAAGAATATATTTTATTCTCACAATTACTCATTTTCAGTACAAAATTTCATTCAATTCCTATTATTTAAGAAATGAGAAACCAAATATAGCATAGAGGATTTTTTTTTTTTTTTTATCTTAAGCCCAGAAAGAAAAAAAAAAGGATTTTTTATCGAATTTGGTTGGTTAAATTAAATGAGTTTGAGCTTTAAAATAACCGAGTTTGAGCTTCTTTCTAGGTGTGTGCACACACATGCAAGGGAAAGAGATGTGAATGCAACTAAAAAAACATTTTCGTACTTCCTCTTAAAAATAACATTTAAATTTTTTATAATAAAAAAATGTAACATTTAAATTTTTTAATCGTTTTAAATTAAGTGTAACGTTTTTATTTTTAGAAATTTTAAAAATATAAATTTAAATAATTTTTTTTATAATCGAATATATATCTTAAAATTTGTTTTTTTTTTTTTCAAATGTTTTATTTTTGGGGAGACAGAGGAAGTATGTATATGATGATGACACACAATGGTCTATATACAAATGACGACTGATCTTACTTACTTGCACGTACGGATAACTTGTAATTTTAATTACTTTGTTGACCTCAGGAGAACGCGTGAAATTTCCTCTTGTTAACGATTTGGACAGATTTTTTCCGTTTGTCTATTTTTTGG
The DNA here is from genome assembly GCA_032359685.1 of Pittosporum tobira. NCBI lineage: Eukaryota > Viridiplantae > Streptophyta > Magnoliopsida > Apiales > Pittosporaceae > Pittosporum > Pittosporum tobira. The sequence goes on from JAUMHB010058545.1 coordinate 3,342, forward strand.
GATCTGTTTGGAACAGATTATTAATAGTTTTTTAAAATAAAATATAAATTTTTTTATGCATAAACTAATAATAAAACATACTATATTATTACATATTTATTTTCTATTTTCACACGTTTAGTCCACATTTATACAATATTATTTTTTGTGATTGATTAGAAAGTGGGGGCATAAGTATAGACATTAAAAAATACTAATAATAATAATAATAATAAAATAAATTTAGAAAGAAAAAAAAAATGAAAGTAGTAGTTCCTTTTTAAAGAGGAGTTGCGTATATATAATTTCAAAACATACTTGAATATTTTTCTTTCTTTTGAAATCTCTATTTATATTGATAAAGTTAAAATTTAGATAATTGTTTGCGGTTTATCTCATTTTTTACATGACTCTATGAAATTAAACATTCATAAACCTCTAAATTTGTGAGGTGAACTAAAATTATTTAAATTTTTCAAATATTTCTAACGCAATACCTAATTTATCTTTATATACATCATTTTCTTCACTAAAATGTCTAATTTTGTCATAATAGATGAACAATGTACCAATTTATTCCATCTCACAATCTTACGGGTTCAAATTTAAAGGTTTTAATTTCAAATAATAACGTGAAATAATCTGAATTTTACCTTGCTTATAAAAACATGTTATAGTTTTGTCATTACGTAAAACAAACAAAAATTACCGTGAGATTCTTTGGGGTATGTGAATGTGAGGAATGTTACTTAGAGATCTAATTTCTGGTATTCGAACTTATAGTATATTATTGGACTCCGGCGTATATTCTTTTATGAACTATTGTTGTGAATTTATGAAAATTCATTAGCTCTCTCAAAATTTCAATATAAAATTTTGAAATTACAATCGAGTCTTAGGCGGCCCTGTTTGGAATTAATTATTAAAATTGATTATAGTTTAATTTTAAAAATAAATTATTTTAAAAATATTTTTTTTATTAAATATAAAAATATTATAAATTAAATATAAAAATATTTCTAACTTGTTTTTAAAAATTAATTAATATATTTTTTTAATTTTTTGATTTATTTTATTAATAAATAAATTTTTAAACTATTAAAATAAATTGGGTTAAACGGGCTTCGGCGCCTCGCCATAAAAATGCCAAATAAACTAGACGGATGGAACTCGATTCACTCTCATGGCGCAAGTTGGCGTCAAATAATAGAACATATCTCATCCTACACACGAGTGCGCAAAATACCTTCCGTCTAGCGCTAAAGATAAAAATAAAATCATACGGTTCCAACTCGATTCAAATCAACCAATTAAAAATTTAATTTAAAATATTTTTGACTAAAATATGAGAATATTTTAAAATTTTATTAATTATTCAAATTTTATTAAATTATTTTTTATTTAATATTCGATGTAACTTAAATTAAAAATTTTAAATTATTTAAACTCAATTTGTATTTTTATTCAATTTAATAGTTAAATAAATCTTATATAAGCTTTATATCTAATTTGATAAATTATAAAAATAAAATTTAAGCAAATCATAGTATCATACTCGATTCGATTTTTTTACGCCCTTATTGAATTAGAAAAGAATCTTCTGGAAGCTCGTTTCATTTATTCTATCTCTTTTGAAAATATTGTAACATTTTAATTTTTTGTGAAATTTAAAAAAAAAATTAATGTTATAATTTTAAAAAATAAAATAGTGATTGAAGTAGTAATATTATAAATTTAAAAAGAGAAATAGTAATTGAAGTGGTGAGGTATAGTATTGATATTATAATTTTAAATAAAAAAATAATAATTAAAGTGGTGGATTATATTTGATAAAATAAAAATAATTTAAATAATTTATATTATTAAATTTTTTAGAAAAAATTATAAATTTTATAAAATATTTTTAAAAAATTTAATATTATAATTTTTGTTAGACGGAAAGATTATTGCTATACTACACGCAGCACTACCGACAAACCAAAACCCTAATTTACCAAAACCCACACTGTATTATTGTACTCTCCGCCCCCTTATCCACACAACCTCCGTATTCCCAGACGAAACCCTAAATCTATCTCTATTTTCTCTCTCATTCCCATTACAATGGCGTCTGCTAATGTCATCTCCACAGCTTCAATTCTCTCGTCTACTAAACAAGTACTTGTTTCTCTATTATTTATTTTTTATTTATATGCATTTGTGTGAATATGTATGTGTGTGGGTGTGTGTGTTAATTGTGTGTTTGGGGTTTATGATTGTTATTAGGGTAATTTGAGGAGTAATAAAAGAGTCGATCAATTGCACGGTCAGAAAGTTAATTACAGACCGTCCACCACCACCAGCAGCAGCGGCCGCCGCCGATTCACTGTGCGAGCTGCGGCTAAGGATATTGCTTTTGATCAGAAGTCGAGGGCGGCTCTTCAGAGCGGAATCGATAAGCTTGCTGATGCTGTTGGGCTTACGCTTGGCCCCAGAGGTATAAATATTGAACCTTTTTGTATTTGTGTTTGTGGGTTCTCGTTTTTTCTTATTTATATTTTGTTTGGGTAGCCAAGAAATGTCATTGTTTGATTTATAATGTTTTTAATTTGGTTGGCACCTACAATCGAAGTATGCTTACTCTCTGATAACAATTGCAAGAATGTTAGACAAATTACTCCCTCTGTTCCACAAAAAGACCCAATTGAATTTCTTCCTAGTCAATTTGTGAACTCCAAAAATTCAAAACTAATGTGAACGTAAACATTACCACTAATCACAGTTTTTTTTTTCCCTGAAAATTTAATAAATTCATCAGACGTTAAATTTTAGGAATTCACAAACCGACTAGGAACAAATTCCAATGAATCTCTTTTGGTGTAATGGAGGGAGTATATCAGTTGTTTGCACAAAAGTTGAAGTAACCATCGAAGAGGAATGGTTGGAGTATGGATAGAAGGGCCCAACATATTAGATAGTGTTTATCACTATAATACTACTATATGATATGAACACCTGGTGTGTGGATGATATATTATTTGCATTCGCTTTCTTTATGACCGAGGATAATTTGGTAGCCCGAGTTATATGAGAAACAGGGATCCGGTGTACTTTCTTTGTTGCTTGCTTACTAGCTCCTCTTTTGATTGAACTTCTTGCTAAAATTGGATTCATTTCTTACTTAAGCAGAAAGCGTTATATTTACTGGCTTGTTGCAAGACATCATAAGTTTACAAAGATGGTTGGCGTCCAATTGATAATTATAAGAGTGCAAGGGACCGAAGTTAAGCCTATTTTGTGTGATATGTGTTCATATGATAAACATATTTTTAGTTGGAACTTTTATTTTAAACAGATTGGAAGTTATTTCTCGTCCGAATTGTGACTTATGTTGGCCCCTAAGAAAAATTAAATTAATAAAGATTACCATACGTTGGTGGTCTATTCTGTGCTTTATGTGATTCCTACTGTTGGAACCGGTTGGTTATTATTCTCGTTGGTGCTATGGTATCCGTTGTTGAGCAAATTTACAACATTAGATTGAAATTATGTTCTTTGTAGTTTTTATTATTGTTGTCGCTTCTTTTCTGAGTTCTCAGACCCGAGCAAGTGCTAGATGTGGTTCCCTATGTAGCTGTATTAATATAACATATTTCTGACTATATGGTTATTCTTGAGTGACTAGACCATGTAAGATATTAACTGATGGATTATTTTACTTAATTAAGGGAGGAACGTCGTCTTGGATGAATTTGGGACCCCGAAAGTAGTCAATGATGGTGTTACAATTGCTCGAGCCATAGAGCTGCCAGATGCCATGGAAAATGCTGGTGCTGCTCTTATTAGGGAGGTTGGGTCTTCAGTATTGACTTTACTCCTTAAGCTTCTTATGAATCTTTATTCAGCTGCTTGGAATTAACAATTTTATTGCTTTGTTTTTGCCCTAGTTGATTTATACTTATTTCATGTTTGGATTGCATGATGAAGGTTGCGAGCAAAACCAATGATTCAGCTGGTGATGGCACAACAACTGCAGCTGTTCTTGCACGTGAAATAATCCAACTTGGTCTTTTGAGTGTGACCTCTGGTGCCAATCCAGTTTCAGTGAAGAAAGGGATAGACAAAACAGTTCTAGGCCTCATTCAAGAGCTAGAGAAGAAGTCCATGCCTGTCAAAGGTCGAGATGACATCAAAGGTAGTTTAATTGGCGCATGTTACTATTAATCAACTCTTGTCTACTTGATTAATTAACTTGGTTGCTAATACTTTTCTTTCTGTATCTTGTTATCTAGCAATTGCTTCAATCTCCGCTGGAAATGATGAGATCATTGGTACCATGGTTGCGGATGCCATTGACAAAGTTGGTCCTGATGGTGTCCTGTCTATTGAATCTTCATCTTCCTTTGAGACAACTGTTGACGTAGAAGAAGGAATGGAGGTTTGTATTTGTTGTGGAGTACAAGTGCATTTGTTAGATTATTGAGTTGAAGATTCTTTGTTCAAATGCTTTTGACCTTGCATGTATGGCTCGTCCTAGTTTATTACAATTTTACTCAGTTGATGGCTCTTTGACTTTCCAGATTGACAGAGGATATATCTCCCCGCAATTTCTTACCAATCCTGAGAAAATGATTGTTGAATTTGACAATGCTAGAGTGCTGGTTACAGATCAGAAGATCTCGGCAATAAAAGATATAATTCCCTTGTTAGAGAAGACAACTCAATTGCGGGCCCCTCTGCTTATTATTGCCGAAGATGTCACTGGAGAAGCTTTGGCTACTCTTGTTGTGAACAAACTGCGAGGTATTATCAATGTTGCTGCCATCAAAGCACCTGGTTTCGGAGAGAGGAGAAAAGCTCTCCTCCAGGATATTGCAATTGTGACAGGTTAGTTGTTTGTAATTGCTTATGAATTCTGGATAAAAATTTGCTGTCCAAAAGCTTACTTTTTCTAACTGTTGAGTCTAATACTTGGTATAAATTGCGAGAAATTAACTACCGTGCGTCATGCCTGTGGATAATTAAAACCTGGACGACATAAACGTCAATCTTACTGTCCTGCAATGATAGAATTATCATTATTATTCTCATAAAAAAATTTATAATGTGTATCTCTCTGATTCGAGGTCCATATGTGTAACTCTGCTGATTTGCTTGCCCATGTTCATATTCTAGGAGCCGAGTACCAAGCCAGTGACTTGAGCTTGCTGATTGAAAACACCTCGGTCGAGCAGCTTGGCTTGGCCAGAAAGATCACCATCACTAAGGATTCAACAACCATTATTGCCGATGCTGCATCAAAGGATGAGATTCAGGCAAGGATTGCACAAATTAAGAATGAATTGTCCGAGACCGACTCTGTTTATGACACTGAAAAACTTGCCGAGAGAATTGCCAAGCTATCTGGTGGGGTTGCCGTTATAAAGGTGGGGGCTGCGACCGAGACTGAGCTTGAGGATCGTAAGCTTCGTGTTGAGGATGCCAAGAACGCAACTTTTGCTGCCATAGAGGAAGGTATTGTGCCAGGAGGTGGTGCTGCATTGGTTCATCTGTCAGCTTGTGTTCCTGCCATTAAGGACATGCTTGAGGATGCAGAGGAGCGGCTAGGTGCTGACATTGTGCAGAAGGTAAAAAAAATTCAATTTGTTGGTTTTTTTTTTTTTTTTTTGGGTTCCGCAAAAAAAGTTCTTTTTCTTTATTAATGAAAGTATAATGATAGCAAATGATATTACCATGTCACAACCAGTAAAATAAAATTCTACCTTAGGATAAGCATGGAATGAAATATAAATCATAAAATTCCCAAGTTTTCCACAAGGGACTCTATTTGTGGAATGGAGGGAACAGTACTTTTTCAGTTCTTGCTTCTCTTGTCCGGGTAACATATGGTCTTATTTGAAAAATAATGTTTGTATTTGTAGGCATTGGTGGCACCTGCATCGTTAATAGCCCAAAATGCTGGGATTGAAGGGGAGGTAGTTGTGGAGAAGATAAAGGCAAGTGAATGGGAGTTTGGTTACAATGCCATGACCGACAAGTACGAAAACCTAGTGGAGGCAGGAGTGATTGATCCAGCCAAGGTAACTAGGTGTGCGTTGCAAAATGCGGCATCAGTTGCAGGTATGGTCCTCACTACTCAAGCTATTGTTGTCGATAAGGCTAAGCCCAAGACAGCCGTGCCTGGTGTGCCACAAGGTATGACCATTTGATGACCTCATTTATGTAGTTTTGTTTAGGACTCTAGTGTCGGCCTAGTGGATTATAACATCTTTGGACCCGATGAGGTATAATTTTCTATGGACCTAATTTTTATTATTGATTTGTTGCAATAAAAATTTTGATGTGAAGCAAATCTGTTGGTGATAGAACATTCATACTAGTTCTTATCATTTCTTAATTAAATAAAAGTATTTAGTTATATAATAAAATTCTTCGAAAGGGCTGGAGAAATGAAGAAGCCTTGAGAATAATATCAATGGTTACAATTCCCTTGCTCACAGAGTCGCAGCCAAATTGCACTTCAATTTGGTTATAATTCCTATGTTCCGAGCCCAAACTTGTTGCTAATAAGATCTTAACCCAATGGTCAAGACCGAAGCCCTAAGAGGTATTAGGTTTAGTGCGTAGAGTTAATTCTCTCTTATCAGTTTAAGTGAAGCTCTTGTTTTTTCTTTTTAGGTGAGATTATATTTTTCATTATTGGTATTATTTAACTCATTATAGTTAATTCTCTCTTATTAGTTTGAGTGAAGCTCTTGTTTTTTCTTTTTAGGTGAGATTATATTTTTCATTATTGGTATTATTTAACTCATTATTATGGGCTTAATAGGGTGGAGTTTTGTCCCACTTATCAAGTGAAATTTCTGGCCTTATGCGATTCAAACCTTGGTTGATTGATATTAGATTGATGTTTATTGCTACCATCAACTCAAAAAGCCCAAACTTGTTTATCAAAAAATTGTCAAAAAGTTTTGACAATTGTTTTCAATATAGTGTTTCAACCAACAAAGTGATACTCTCCGCATTCCGTTATAAATTATTTTTTTTGTCTGTTTTTAATACGAGTTTGAGGTTTTTTAAAAATATATTTATATTATATTTGTTAAATATTTTTGTATGCTTAATATATTTTTATATTTTATTTTTGATATATTTGATATGTACATATGCATATTAAATATTATATATAACTAAAATTTAAGAACTCGTGTTAAAGATAATTTAAAAATTAATAATTTTAAAGTTGGATGGATGGATGGATGGAGTAATTATAATCATACGACGGTTAATACTGAAAGGGGATTGCAGGAAAAACTCTTCTTATAGCTTTGGACACAGTTGTTGATCTTTGGGCATTTGCACCATCAAATCAAACTAGAACAAAGAGGCGTCAGCCCAATGATACAAGACATGGTCCTACCCCGTCAACATTTTCTAGACCAGACGCTTAGGCCCAATGATACATGGAATGGTCTTCCTACTTTCCTATATCAGCCCAGTAACTAATTTTCTGACTTCATATGAAAATAGGAAAGACGTTGCCTTTACTTTAGTAACTAAGGAAACAAATAGACCTGGCAATGGATTGGGTTTGGTCGGGGAAGCCACTTCCCATCCCCGCCCCGTTAGGATTTTTCCGTCGAATCCGTCCTTCCCCGTTAATTTTTTATGACATTTATTTCATACCTGCCCCGCCCTGACTCTTGCATTCCCATCCCTGTCCCGATTCCTGCAATTCAATGTATATATAGACTATGCAGGTAATCTTCAGCAAAGATTAGCATATATACAAGCACTTCATTCATCGCACAAAGATGTAAAATCACCTAACAACTTTGTAGATTAGATAACAATAATTGCGTCCACAGTTTTGCCACGGCTTAAATAAACTAATCCTGAAATAATATAGCCGAATTAGCATGTTAAGTGATTAACAGCTGTAAAAGGTAACAATAGCAATCGAGAGACAGAGAGGGTAACAACTAACATCCAAATATAACAAATTAGGGCAAGGAAAATCAGAAACAGGAATGGATGAATTTATTATGATACCTGAGTTGAGCGATGATGATCTTATAAACGAATTAGGGCTAGCAAAAGAATAAATAAGATTTAAAAAAGGGTTATTATCGGAGTCCAATGCAAAAGGATTAAGGACCAAACAGACGATTGAAGAAACAAATCAGACGATGATCTTATAAACGAATTAGGGCTAGCAAAAGAATAAATAAGATTTAAAAAAAGGGTTATTATCGGAGTACAATGCAAAAGGATTAAGGACCAAACAGACGATTGAAGAAACAAAATAAGAAATTGAGGATTGTTGTCGAGTGTTAACGGAGATTGCCAGATCGGAGAAATTGAGAGAGTTAGAGAACGTGAGGTACTGAGGTATGAGGAAATTGAGAAGTGGGAAGTGGGAAGTGGGAACCAGAACCGGGCAGCGGCGCAGTTAATTCGGACAGAATTAGGTTTGGTCGGGTATAATATAATTTTCATATCCGTCACGTAATCGGTTTATACATTCCATACTCACCCCACCCATTAAGATCGGATTTGGTCAAGTTCCGTCGAGTCCGAGCCTAATTGTACAAATACTAATGTTGACTTAAAATATAATAATTTGAGCCAAAAAAATCAAATTATATTGGTTTTTGAGAGACAGATGGATTATTATGCAGTGTCAACTTTCAATACGTGGTGCAAATATGTAAACTTTTTGATATTTGCTTACTTTCTCAAATAGTTTTTTTTTTTTTTTTTTTTGAAGAGATATTCAACCTATTATTAGACATAAATTCATGTTAGAAATATTTATCAGAATATTATAAAGATAACAAGTTTAGGGAACGATTCAGAAATCAGAATGTTCATTTTTAAGGTTGTGCGGTTATTCAAGTGACAAATAAACCACCTTCTTTTTCACCTAAAAATCTAAGAGATCAGAATGCAATGTAATCAAGAAGTTAGAAGCGAAGGGAAGGGAAGAATGCTCATCCGGAGAAATCAACTACTGCATAGGGGGGTAAAGCAGTAATTTTGCCATTTTATTTTTATGCTTGTTGAACTTGTTAAATTAAAATTCAAAACATGGACAAGAAGAGAACAAAAAATAAAAATAAAAAAATATCAAGAAGTAATAGTGACGTTTGACAACCACCACGCCTTGAATATAATTATCCACTTGCAATATTCAGGAATGATTCAGACACAAATGACACCTATACCTACTTATTAACAGATTTTTTTTCATAGTTTTGTACACACCCAGTTAACTTATCTCTTCCTTATATGATGTAGTGCTCGTTCGTTCGTTTGGTAACAACATTAATAGATTATAAAATTTAAATATAATAAAAAATTGTATTTGGTAGAGTATGATAGACTAAATTTAAATTTAAAAATTTGAATTTATAATTTAAATTCACATTTCAACAAAAACTTAAAATTAAATTTAAGTTACAAACAACGGTTTAGTGAGTTTCAACCTATCACAAGACTTTAAGGAGTTGTTTGATACAGGAAAAAATATTTTTTAATAATTTTTTTAAAAAAAAATCTTAATTTTTGAATATTTGGTTGTTAAACAAAAAATAAAATTGAAAATGTATTTTATATTTTAAGTTCATAATAAATTTAAAATTTGTGAAGTCTAAATTACTATAAAATGTGTTGTTTTTTTTTTGTTTTTCAATGACGCAATTAACTCCTACAAATAAAAAATTGATTTTGTTTGGTACGTGTGAACTTAGTTGTAGCCTGACAAAAATTCAACATAAGATTAATGTGTTCTTCTTTTGGTACATAAGGTTGGTTCAATGTGTTCACACCTTTGTTGTATTGATTATAAAATAGTAGTTCTTCAAATTTTTAAAAGTGAGAAAATTTTAAAATTTGGAATATACATAAAAAAATATATATTTATTATGATACAAATTACTAAATTATTCATATATTTTGAAAATAAAAATAAATTTATTTAATTTTAAAATATAATACAATAATTATTCATATTTTTTTAAATAACAAATAATCTCTCCTACAAAATTAATTTCGTATTCGCCGACATATTACATGTTAAAAAATCCAGAAAACATTTGTTATTTACATGTCATATCCTCATGTCAAGTAGTGTAAAGAGGGGAGCCATTGGTGGGCCTGGTGGTCCATTTTAATTTCCTCTTTCTTATGTTTGGGTAATGTGCCATTTGCTGACAATAAAAGCCTGCGAGTTTAATGTCCTTTTCAGACATATCAAGGGCCCACTTAGAAATCTTTTAAAGAACAACTGCGCTTTGTGAAAAGCTCTCCTAGGCCACGTTCGTTTGTTAGGAGCGTGGATAACGCTCTAAATTATGGAGGTTTACAGTTTAAACATAATTTGAATTTTGTATTAATATTAATATTAAATTTAAATTATAAATTTAAATTTTTTTAATTTAAATTTAAATTTTATTTATTAAAAAAAAATTAATTATCTGCAAATTCATAATTTTTAAATATGTACTGATTATCAAACGAACACCTAGTCCAAACTTAGCCCCTCGGGTACCGGGAAAATTCTTTTTAATATGTACTGATTCTAGGCGTTTCGCTATGTTTAGAAATTCTCACCCTCGTAATTATATGTCGGTTAAATTAAGCTAGATGTCAGAATATTTAATATTTTATAATGTTATTTAGTAAAATATTGAGAAAGCCGCAATGAATTATTAAAATTTTGTGTGACAGTTTTAATTTTAAGTGGTATTTTCTCTTATAAAAAAATTAAAAATTAAATTTTATATAAAATCTAATTAAAACATATCTGTGGCGGTCAACGTGACCTACTCTTTAAAAAAAAAAGTACCTGTACTTTCAACGACTCTGTTGAGACCATATAATTAGTCGACCCAGAAAGAAAAAAAAAAATCGTTATTGACGATTGACAGTATGAAATTTATTAAATAAATTTTTGACTATAATTTTGATTTTGATATGAAATCGGAATTTTTTAGTACCTAATTGCAATAACTATGTAGGCCCTTGTCTGTATGTTTCTTGCAATTGGTACGATGTAACCCTGCATTGCTTGTCAGGATTTCACTCTTGAACCGGTTTAAATCAAGACCCAATCTGTTATCCTTGAGTATTAATTTATATTTGGACGGATAAGAATTTATAAATTATATAAACGTGTTTTTTTTTTTTATTTCAATGGGTGGTGACAGTAATAGTTTTATCATTATTAAAAAGACATTAATTCAAGACTAACTAAAATTCGAATTCTATAAAAATATTATAATTTAATAATATTAATAATGGTCCAAAAATTTCACAAAAACATAAATGAAACAAACTATGCACCATTAAGAATGAAGATCAAAAACTCCATTTAAATTAATAAAAAAAAACTTTATTCACTAAACTTGAAGTTAAACCTTTTACAAATAAAATAATAATCAATGACTCAATTTTAACCATTTAACTAAACTTTTAGCATGCAAATGCGTATCTAAGACTTGGACCATCTTTTATCGGGCAACGAGAATAACTAGTTTGCCTCATTGAGTATACAATGAAAGTGACTCGTCATTTTTCCATGGTAGAATAAAATTAAAAAAAATAAAAATTAACACCCTCACACTTACTTTTTTTTTATAATAATTTTTAATAATTATATGACACTAATTTTAAAATAAATGTGAAATATATTAATGTTAATCCTACTGATACTGATCAAGTCAAAGATATTTCTTAGTTATCATTTATCAAGTTACTGTTCTTATCAAGT
>JAUMHB010058567.1:0-15068 GCA_032359685.1 Pittosporum tobira
CATAAATTCGATCAAATTTTAAAAATTATAATAGATTATTATTTACAAAAAAATAAAATCAAAGAGTTTGTCTTAAATTAAAATTTAAAAATTTATTTATCAAATAAATAAATAATTTATTAATATACACACACACACACACACACATAATATCAAATGTTTTAACTTAGAACTAATTAAATATTGAAAAAAATTATATAAAATATTACAATAATTTTTTATAATATATCAATAAATAATTGTGTTTAGTCCGGGTAACGCCGGACATTTGAGCTGATACTACTAGTAAGAGAAAAGAAAGGAAAGGAAGATAACATTTTTCTCCTCCTTTGTGTTCATAAGTTTGAAAAGAAAATGTAGTTTTTCTTTCTTACTCTTGTTCAGAAATTCAAGAAGAAAATTAAAAAAAAAACAAAAATACACAATATCAGTTAACCCTCATTGGTATGCTCCAAATCACATTGCTTCTCAGGCTTTCAGACTATACACAATCTTGACATGGACGTCACCTCATCCTTTTACAGGAAGTGCCTGAATTTAAGTCATAATTTGATAACACAAATAAACTCAAAAGAATCAAAAAAATTTATCATTCAAGAATCAATTAAAAAAAATTGTACCTCAATCCATGCTAGATGATGATAAGAAAGTGTAAAAATAATAAACAAAAAAATTAAATCAAAACTAAATTAATATGAATAAAAATTGAACTTATTCAAAAAATAAATCTAATAATTAGAGCTACAAATTTTACTATAATTATACAATAAATAAAATTTTTTATGACGGATCTACAAGGTACAAAGATAAGAGATGGGAGATTAGAGATGTGTGTTTGTATCAATATATACGATTATAAACCCAAGTAATCACAAATCAAAATTTTTGTGGTCAAGTTAAACAATTTTTTTCAAAATTAATAAATTTTATTAAAAATATATATTTATAATTATATTTAATTATATATATATTCGAAATTTATTCCCCAAAACACTCTAATTGTACGTTTAGTTATGAACTTCACAAAAATAGTCACTTCGACAATAACGACGAGATGGTTCGGAATATTTGATAAGCGCCTGAGAGGCACACACTGTCACGGTTCAACCCCGCCTGCTTGCTGCAACCGGTACCTTCACTTCATTTGTTCTGGGCATGAAGGATAAGAGAGATAAATACAGGAGAGAATAGAAAATGATTAGAGGGACAACAATTGAAATAACCCAATTCCCAAAACCCTACTTCTGTCCTAAAACCCATCTCACTCCCTCATTTCAATTCTCTTCTTTTAACCATGTTTTCCCCAAATCATTTCGGGTTAAACCCAGTTCAGCATTCTTCATCAAGACGAATTTGCCCAAAATAAGAGCTTCCGCGGCGAGTTTGAACTCGGCAGTACCCGCCAAAACTGAAGTAGAAGACACCGAGTCAGCTCAGTTATTCGAGGTATCTCACGAACTTAATCCGTCATGTATTATTGATAACGAAAAAGTCACTAACTTTGAGCTGTTTGGGTGTTATGATTTGGTTCTAGGTTATGTTTTGTGTCATTTATTGCAAACATTGAAGCAATTTGTTGGTGGCTGATAAGAGTGTTATACTGTTAGGAATTATACTTTTATGTGATGACCCAACGTCTGAAGAATTGTTATAAAGTAAAATGCTGAAAATGATGTGGGGTGAGCAATTAACAAAATTCCTTATATATTTGTGCAAGTCATTTTCTTTTCTTGTTGAGGTGTGTTTGGTTGGAACTGAATCATAGATGGTCTTTGAGGGGTTGAAAAGAGTGTTTTGGGGAACCAGTGTTATCAAGAAGAGGGAGCTCCTACTAGTCGATATCTGCTGTCACAGTTAAGTTAGAGTACCTATACTTATTACGTAGTACAACAGATTCTTTGAGGTCCTAATCCTCATGGTCCTCTTATGGGGAAATTGATCATAATGAATTTCTTTTGGCTTCATTGTGAGGGTAATTGGAACAAAGCTTTTGTTTCTGCTGAGGTTTATTGGTTTTTTTTTTTCCTAGTATACTATATTCTAAATCCATAAGTAAAATATATTGATAAGTTGAATGTGCTACAAAAGCTTAATTTTAATTTACAATTTAAGGTTTTGTTTTGGTTGATGATTTTCTGAATTTGTTGTGAACAATGAATTTTCAGAAGTTGAAGGATGCAGAACGAGAAAGGATAAATAAATTAGAAGAACTTGAAAGAAAGGCAAATATTCAGTTAGAAAGGCAACTTGTCATGGCCTCAAACTGGAGCCGGGCTTTATTAACCATGCGGGGAAAGTTGAAGGGCACAGAGTGGAACCCGGAAAATTCACATAGGATAAACTATAGTGAATTCTTGAGACTTCTTAACTCAAATAATGTCCAGTATATGGAATACTCCAACTATGGCGAAACAATTTCTGGTAAAATATCTGTCTACATATCATCTACGAGTTACTTATTTATTGAAGATTTTATTTTATGTCCACTAAAAAAAATCTTCTTAAAACTTTTTTTGTATTTTTCCACAGTTATTCTTCCATACTACAAAAATGAAGAATCTCAAAGATTGGGAGGAGATTCTAAAAAGGAAATAATTTTCCGCCGCCACCTTGTTGATCGAATGCCAATAGATTCATGGAACGATGTTTGGGGGAAGTTACATCAGCAGATTGTAAACGTTGATGTCATCAACGTAAACACGGTTCCTGCCGAGGTTTATTCCAGTGTGGCAACTGCAGTTGTGTGGTCTATGCGGCTTGCACTTTCAATTGCATTATATATCTGGATTGATAATAAGATGAGACCGATTTATGCAAAGTTGATACCTTGTGATCTGGGACCCCCTCCCAAAAAGACGAGGAAGCCACTCAAGCGCAAGGCCCTTGGATCATTAGGGAAGAGTAGGTATGTCATATGTGTATGTACAAGTTTATTGGTGATTTGTCCATCTTGCAACCGCAGATAAAAATAATTACTTGTGAAAGAGTGAAGGACTCAAATTATTATTTTTGCTTGTCTTATTTTTTCACCAGGGCGAAATTTATAGCAGCAGAAGAAACGACTGGCGTAACATTCGAGGACTTTGCAGGCCAGGAATATATAAAGAGGGAGTTACAAGAGATTGTTCAAATATTAAAAAATGATGAAGAGTTTCAAGCTAAAGGCATCTATTGCCCTAAAGGTGTGCTCCTCCATGGGCCCCCTGGAACTGGTAAAACCCTTCTGGCAAAAGCGATTGCTGGCGAAGCTGGGCTTCCTTTCTTTGCGGCTAATGGTACTGATTTTGTGGAGGTGAGATGTTAATTTTTCCACTAATTTTCAATTATGTAGCAAATGAGATTAACTACAGTTGTGTATACCAAATAGCTTTTGTTGACAAAAATAGTGTCTTTGTGCTGCTTCTATATTTTTAGTCAGGATGGCTAATCATTGTACAATTAGATGTCCCTTGGATATAGAATTGACGACTTTTATTTATTTATTTAGCTATTATTACTCTCTCTGTCCCAAAATAAATGCCTAGCTTCGACTTTTCCCAGTCAAAATTAGTTTTTTGTTTTGAATTAAGCATATGCAGATATATTTTGAAATTACAAAAATTGAAATCTGTAGTAAATTGTATGTGGTTTCTTATGGTCATATTCCTCTGCCTAAAAAATGGTACAAAATTTAACTCTAGAATCAGTCAATTTGACTGAAAAAAGTCAAAATTGGTATGTTAGTATCCCTTCTTTTGTTAATTAAGTCTCTCTCTCACCCTTAGCCTGAGCCTATTCTTGAGCGAATAAGTCGAAATCCAGAATGATTGACACGACTAAAAATGAACATATTATTTAATGATTCCTAAGAGCAGATTCATCTTTTTATTTGAAAACAATGTGTATTTTGGTAAAAACTTCCACAATCCCTTTCCGACCAACATGAATCTTTCGATTCATTTGGCTTTCACACTCAATTACTTATGGTAAATTCCCATATGCCCAAAAAAAGTAAAAGTAAAAAAATAAAAAAAAATATTGAAAAAAAAACTAATCCAAAACAAAAATAGTCGGAGGACTCTTCTGACCAAACAAAACTATGTAACTGTCAGCATTTTTTTTCCTTTTTTCAAATCCAAAATGTTTGTCTTCCTTTATACACAATACATAGGTGATCGATTTGACATTGGATAAAATGGGGATTTCGTGAGGCAATTGTATGATTTTCTAAGGTAAAAGCGCTCCCGGCCAATAGAAGCAAAAATAAATAAAAACATAGTTCCAATAAAAGGAACCCAAGGACCATATTCTTCTCCATTATGAGTTTTGGTCACATCTCGTATGAATTCAAGTACATATTTGAAGAAATTTAGACTGCCTGTTGGAATGGTTTGGGGGTTCCGAGCAGCTATAGTGGCTGAACCTAGATCCAATCCAATTGCTTTGCTTTTGTACATCTGTCGAACATTAGGAATCCCATTTCAGAAAGTAGCATACTTGGAGTTTGGATGGAGGGTATCATAAATCTGCCACAAAATGTTGGACTTGGGATGGGCATGGCTCAGCCCACAATCCACATGCATCATTTGGTGAAAGCACTCCAGTCACCTCCTCTTTATTTTTTATAAATAAAGAAAAAATAACATCAGTCATTGATATAGTTCTGTAAATTCGATCTATTCTGATTCTCGCAGATGTTTGTTGGGGTTGCTGCGTCTCGTGTGAAAGATCTCTTTGCTAATGCCAGATCATTTGCTCCTTCCATAATTTTTATTGATGAGATAGATGCCATTGGCAGCAAACGTGGTGGACCGGATATTGGTGGGGTATGATGTTATCCCGTCTTTTCTCATCTTTCCCTTTTCAATTTTGCAATGTTAAGAAGCTGTATGCTAGTTAATTCCAGTTTCCGGATGTAAATAGTTACTCCATTCCAAAATATAAGAGTATCATTGACTTTTGAAAAATGAATCTGTTTGCATGTGTTTTGGTTTATTAGGGTGGTGCAGAGAGGGAACAAGGCCTGCTTCAGATATTAACTGAGATGGATGGATTCAAAGTTTCAACATCACAGGTTTGTTTTTCTATGTGCCATATGCATGTATTTGCATGTGCTTGTATTTGCACGTTTATATATATAGGTATGTGCATGGGACTTTAAGTTGATACAGACATAGCTAGGGTATTATAAAAAGAAGCAAATATCAAATGGACATTCATGAGTTAGCTGACTCACCTGCACTTTTTTAGGTTCTAGTTATTGGTGCAACAAATAGATTGGATATTCTTGATCCCGCTCTTCTGAGAAAAGGCCGTTTTGATAAGATCGTAAGAGTTGGTTTGCCATCTAAAGATGGTAGATTTGCAATATTAATGGTACGAGGTTTCAATTCCTGTATACATATATTAGCTTAATGAAGTTTGTGCTGTTCTATATAGATTGCAATAATTCTGAGTGTAAATAAACATCATGCAGGTGCATGCTAGAAATAAATTCTTCCGTTCAGAGGAGGAGAAGGAAACATTACTGCAGGAAATTGCTGAGCTTACAGAAGATTTTACTGGGGCAGAACTCCAGAACATTTTGTAATCTTTATTTACCTCAACAGTACTTCCTTCGTTCCACAATATGAGTCCATTTTCATATTTCGAGGCTCAATTTGCGAAATCCTAACTTTTAAAATTGATGTGGTTCATTATATTATTAAAAGTAACAAATGTTTTAACGAGTACAACTTTCTAGATAGGTTACAATATTCAGGATTGTCTCAATTAAAAATTAGATAAATTAATGTTAGTTTAAGATTTGTGGATTGACTTTAGGATTTCTAACAAGCTGATTCATCTTAACTTGACAGAAACGAAGCTGGTATTCTGACTGCAAGGAAGGACTTAGATTTCATAGGACGCGAAGAACTTCTCGAGGCCCTGAAGAGGGTTAGTATTTGGCGTTTATTTTCTACAACATGTTTTAAATTTACCCAACAGATTCTAAAATTATTATTATTAGTAGTAGCAGTATTAATATTAGCATTATCATCATCCAATATTGCAGCAAAAAGGCACGTTTGAAACGGGACAAGAAGATAGTTCCGAAGTCCCCGAGGAACTTAAACTCAGATTGGCTTACCGAGAAGCTGCAGTTGCTGTCCTTGCTTGCTACTTTCCAGATCCCCACCGCCCTTTCACTGATGTCAGCAAAACATCATATGTTGTTTATCTGCAATAATTTCTATGATTTATTCTAATATTATTAAGTATGTTTTTTTTTTTTTTTTTTTTTGGGTCTCGCAGACAGATATTAATACCATTAACGGCCAGCCGAATATGCGCTACACGGAAATTTCGGGCAGAGTTTTTAAAAGGAAAGCAGATTACGTAAACTCTATAGTGCGCACATGTGCTCGTAAGTTGGAATATTATATTATATTATCTCCTTCTAGAAAATGATAAAGTTCTCTTGCATTAAATGTTTTCTTGGTCAATGTGTAGCCAGAGTAATTGAGGAGGAGATGTTTGGAGTTGACAATTTATGCTGGATCTCTTCAAAGGCTACATTAGAAGCCTCGAGGCTTGCCGAATTTTTAATCCTCCAAACGGGGTTGACAGCATTTGGAAAGGCTTACTATAGAACTCAAAACGATCTTGTGCCGAACGTGAGTGTATATGGAGGCATTTTGATACCAACTTATATTTTTCGGCTCATAGTTTTTATTTACTCCCTCCACTCCAAATTAACTGCGCCTTTTTGAGTCTTCTAGAATCAATTCTTGTACCCATTTTTCTAAATTATAAGTGGAGTGAATATGACCAAGAAACTACGTATAATTTACTACAAACTCCAATTTTTGTAATTTAAAAATTGTATCTATATATGGTTAATTTTTAATTTTAACAGTTATAATTTTGACTAAAAATAAGTCAAAACTGGGCATTTATTTTGGGATGGAGGGAGTAGCTTATTAATTATTCCATGTTTGCAGCTCGCTGCCAAACTCGAAGCACTCAGAGACGAGTTCATGCGTTTTGCTGTGGAGAAATGTTTTTCTGTACTGAGGGAATATCACTCTGCGGTAGAGGAAATTACAGGTTTGTTTGGTTCCTTTTGCGTGTCTCATTAAGCGATTTATTCATATGTAGTGACTTATATATGGGCTTCTGCGTGTAATAGCTTCTAATGATTTGGGCCATTGGGTTAACTTACTTTTGTGCTGCATAGATATTCTCCTTGAAGATGGAGAGATTAAAGCGGATGAAATTTGGAACATATACAAGAATGCATCCCGAATCCCTCAGGTAGTTTTTGAACAGAACGAACTTGTTGTCCTGGCAAATAAATGCATTCTTGTAATAATTGTTTAGCATGGTATATTAAATTTCCAAATATTCTAAACTTATCAAAAACAAAGTAATAATAAAATAAAAAGATGTCATCATGTCAAAGAACATTTTTAATTATTTTTGCTTCAATGGTTGTGTATAGCCTGCTGTAAGTCCAGTGGATGAATATGGGGCCCTGATATATGCTGGACGATGGGGAATCCATGGTGTGTCACTTCCAGGCAGGGTAACCTTTGCACCTGGAAATGCAGGGTTTGCAACTTTTGGTGCACCCCGTCCTATGGAGGTCAGCACATAGCACCTTTTGTTATCTATATCAACTAACATCTATCTTTGGCTTCCCTGGTTGAATCTGATTTGCGTTCATGGTAACTGATGCTGAGACATTTTATTTCTTATGCAGACCCAAGTCATCAGTGATGAGACTTGGAAGCTAATAGATGGAATTTGGGATAAAAGGGTTGAGGAAATCAAAGCTGAAGCCACAAAGGAGATCGAAGAAGAAAAGGAGACGCCACAGCTATTGATGGCTAGCCATTTTCTTTAATAATAATAATTAAAAAAAAAAGATTAAATTTTGGGTGAGTGGGAATGCTTAGTGTCAATAAATGCATCCCTTTATTTTGTTATGCAGTTGAATCTTTTCAGCCTTCTTATCATGTGTTTACTTTTCATGACCTTCCAATATTTTATATGCAGGTTATGTTCTGCTGTGTTTGTGTTTTTGGTATACGGAGAGGCATAAGGTCCACTTTTCCCGATGAAAATATAGTAATTATGTAATTTGAGCAGTGATTATTTCTTCCTCGTGTACTTCTCACACCATGCGGAAGTTTTGGGGTAGCAAACATACTAGAGTCAATTGAAGAATGCTGGTGGACAAGGTTTTTGTGGCAGCAAATTTGAAGTGAAGTCTATACCATTTGAAGAGTTTCACTCGTAAATTAGTCGTAGTGTATTATGCGTCTGTTTATTGTATTTATAGTTTTTTTTATGTTCAAGGGAAACCAAGAATATCTTCTTTTTTTTTTTTTTGTAATGAATTAATTGTTGATAAAGTGCGGTGTGTGAAAAAATTTACATCAGCGGATAACATGATTGTGAAAAGTCATGAATGAAGTATATTTATTTTGATATCTGTGACAAATTTATGCTTACTATAGAGAGTACGCCAATGAAGTCTTAGTGCAGCAGTTAAGATTGAGATCTTGAGAGTTTTTACATGTAAAATGTTTCATGTTTTGAACTGTTATTTTTTTTTATTTGATAAGCGGAGTTTTTGTTCTTCTTTACGAGTTGAGATTTATTACATATTATTATGAGTTTAATGATATATGTTGAGTCTCGTCCCCAAAATACTTAATTATTTGACTACTTTTACTCAATTGGCTTGTTATTGTGGCAACGTGGCATATCTTTAGGACATGTTTCGTAAACTCCACTGAATCTGTTCACGACTTACAGGTGTTTGTTGAAATGTCAAAAAGAAAACAAGAAATCAAAACAAAAGAAAGAGCATGAAAGGAGCTGGAAAGGGAAAAGCTTTTGATAGCATTTTATTAATCTAGAAATCAAGTATGTGCATTGCTTCTGCTACTATCTATATACGATTATCATTCTATACATTATATATGAAATATGTCTTATCTATATCCAAGTTGTACAGATCATATCTGGTTGTCAAGTTATTTCTTTTGCAAGTTGTTGAATGGCTCTAACTATTTTCCTTGATATTCAGAGAACTTTTAAGCATGTGCATCAATTCCATCTGCTTTGTATGTGCTTGTATGCTTGGTCGAGTTGGGTCTTAACTGATTTGTTGATGTGGCATGACTACATTGCTTGTGTGCAGCAAATCCTTTGTGCTGCTTGTATTAGTCCTCCTTTCCCTCTCCCAATCTCCACCACACTCCACCACACTCCACCCCACGGCCCCCCCTCCCAAGAAAAAACAAAGAAAAGAAATCAACCACCACCCAAAAAACCCAATCCACAAATTGAAAGTGAGCTAGGATTGAGGACTTCAGTTTGTGCAATAATTTTCAACGTTGATCTCAACAAAGAGGTTTAGTCGTGTTGTTGAAAACTGGGAACAAAATGAGGAGAAATAAGACCGTTTTCAACATTTTCTCTTAGAAAGTGAATCCGATTCTATATGTTTGGTCTTATCACGATGAAACAAGATTTTCTGCTATGTCAATAATAACCTCATGTCACAAAATAGGGAAATAAGAGTGGAAACTGCAACTTGTAGATCATTTTGGAGATTATGAACTCACAAAATTTCACATGTGGTAGTAGCCATAACCTTATATTTTGCTTATGTAGTGAATCTTGATGTGAGAACCCTAATTCTCCTAACATATTAAACTTTGTAATATATTAATAAACATTATTATGTGTTGATGTGTTATATGTATTATGTGTCAAACATTATATAAAAATGAAAGTGTAAGTGGTAAAAGACTATCATCGATGATAAGAAAATTTCGTGACACTATTTTCGAGAAGTGTGACAAACAAGACAATGCGAGAAAATGAATCGCTATTAAAAATAAGTGATTGAAAATGTGGATGGAGCTTCCATTGACTAGGACAAGTATTGATCTTTTGTTGGGATGGTCAAATGATAAAACTAATAGACGATCGCACCAAGTATGTACCAAAATATTGAAAATGAGTGTAATATTGCTATATGTTTGTCAAAGTTTACGACACGTAGCATCCTAATGCATACAAGGATTTAAAATTTAAATATAATTTTTGGAGGTGTACTATGGAAGGAAGAAAAAAAATGTAATAAGGAGGAGATAGTCGGATTACGTGACAGCCCCTGGTTGAGCCATGTGGCCTGACTCTTGAGGTAGGTTAGTTGGAATGGGGGATGACCGTTCTCTCTTTCCTCATCAGCCATTGTTTCTCTTTTCTTCTTTTCTCTCTTGTCCCTCTCTCATCTTTAAACACACACCCCCATAAATACACACACACGGATGCTTGTGCGCGCACACACACAAATCTTAGGTTTGGATATTAGATTTGTGTAGAAGGATTTTAATCTCTTAGGTTTTAACCCAATTTATGATTATAAAAAGGGGTAGATTTGAGGAATTGTAGTACACTAATTCCTCTCTCAAATCTATCGAAAATTAGGGGAATGATAATTGAAATTTAAGATTTTTTTATGTGGATTGATTGACTGAAAAGCCTAACTCTCATTGTGATGTCCCGGTTCCGCACAACCAGTGAACCGGTTGTCAAAAATATATTTCCTTAATCTCACTTTAAAATCTAATATTATTTTTCTTTAAATACTCACTTAAATATTCTCTTCCTGGAAGAGAATATTATTTAAGGATTAATGGGAGAATGTTATTATTATTTTACCTTAGTGATTTATATTTTTATTTATGAAACAAATGATGATGTAAGCATGGATGACTTAAGCATCTTTAGCCAAAATTATACCTTAAAACCCTAGAAAAGCATTACTAAGCCTAAGAAAAGCCCTAGATATCATCTAAAATCCTATAAGACAAGCACAATCTTGGAGCATATGGAATTTATTGTGACCAAAAATGGAGGAAGCTAAGAACAAAGGAACCAAAGGAGACTAAGGAGTGCTTGAGTTCATCAAGGATCAAGCTATAACTTGAGGAGCAAAGGTATAATCTTTAAACCCTAACTCAAAGTGTCATTTATATGAGTTGGAAGTACATGAATATTGACATGTGAGCATATTAACTTGATTAAGAGGCCATGCTTGAGTATTATGTTTTGTGATGGTTGGTTGATTATTTGATTTATTGGTGAAAGGATGAAAATTATTATAAGTTCCATGTTGATGATCACGGTTGGATTATAATTTTTATTAAAGGTGTTATTATGTTTAAGTTGATGCATCGATGCTTAGGAAATGATTAAAGGAAGTTTAAGACAATTTTGGCAACATATAGAATCTAAAAATTGCTACTGATAGCACTGTTCCGAAATTCATATAAATTAATTGGCTAGTTCAATGGATTTGAAACTTTTACTGGAATTATTTGGATATGTTTAGTTGATTTTCACCAAATTTTACAATTTTTGGAGTTGATTTGGTATTTTAATAAATTAACCGAATGGGACTGCAGTAAATATTCTGCAGAAACAGAGGAAGTTGAATTTTCAGTCAAGTTTGGAAAATTATAAAAAATAATTTATAGGTCTAAAATTCACAAAAAATTTTTCTGAGCATAATTGGACAAGTATAGTTTATTTATGAAATTTTTTAACTCATTAGGATATTTTTCATTATTTTAATAAAATACCCAAAGTAAGCTACAGAAATCCATTGTAAAGCAGAATTTTCTGGAAGTTAGCTTAACGTTGGAAACACATATCTCCTTCATTATAAGTCCAAATTGAGTCATTAAAGGGTCCATGTGAAGATAATGAAGTCAAGTTTCTGTGAAAATTGGTCATTATAATACAGTATACGTAAGGAATAAGTCATACCTGTTTAAGTCCAAAGAGTGAAGGACAAAAAATTCTGGAAATTGACCCAATTTTGAAAAATGATATATCCTTCATAGTAATTCAGAATTTAGTGATTCTTAAGCCTATTGTTAGTTTCAAAAGTATAAAATTTGATAAAAATGGTATAAATACTGAAAGTATTTTGTAGCATAAGTTGAACATATATGAGTGCAATGGACGCCTTGGACCTCAAATTAGACATTAAACGAGTAAACGAATCAAATGGGATCAAGAGCCATGAAAGTTAATAAGGTCATTTATGTTTATTGGATATTGTTTAAGAGCTGAGGAAGATACTTGAAATACCAGAAGGTGTTAATAAGGGTTAGTTTGTTATTTCCTATGCATGAAATAAAATGTGGTCTGAAAGTGGACAATATGAAACGCAAATGGAATGTGTAGAGAAAACAACAGATGTCTATGTGATGTGTTATTTGCTCTTAAATAAAAAGAATTTTGTAGTAAAATATTTGAGGCTGCTATGCTGAGGTTATTATTTGAGGCTGCTATGCTGAGGTTGTGGGCTAGTAATGTTTCTTGCACTGAGATTTGTGGAAAATGTTACAAGGAATACCTACGTGGTGAGTTACATGCGTGGTGAATTACTTGTGTAGTGCTTTATACTTGACATGATTCGACATAATTTTATGATCAAATGTTATAAATTGCCAAGAAATAATTTTTATTTTAGTTTGCAAGCATATTGTACTTGTGGTGCTTGCTATGCTCAAATTTTATGCAATTAGACTTGACCGAGGAGGATATATCCAAAAGCTCTTAATCAAGGAAGGATGGAAGGCAAGCAAGCTGGGAATTTTCCCGAACCTGGAGGATGGATTGATGAATAGTTTAATTATTGAGAATATATCCTGTTTGTAATGAGACATTTTTCGCTGCAATGTAATAAGGTATTGTCGAATGTATGATCTGGGTAAATACAAACAATAATAAGTGTGTTGTATTGACCACTTGTAGTTAAGGATGAGTGTATTTGACGACTGATTTTTTGAATGAATTGATTAAATGACTTAAATTAATAAAATATTTTCAATAAATATTAATTTACGGAACTAGGGCGTCACAACTTGTTTATCAATTTATTGACTTTTGAAAATGGGTGTAGAGGTACGGATGAACATTTACTGAAGTGTTATCCGTTAGAGGTATTTTGTAGTCTTAGAAGTGGGATGGTGGTAAGCGTTTTGGTAGGGATAAAACATTAATATATTGATTTAGGAGGTTCTGCACATGTGGTGGTGGGATTATTGCTTGTACATCAGGTTGACTAATATATAGTTAGAAAAGGAAGTCACGAACCGGGTTTGGATTTATGCATGCAAAATTGAGAGCTTAACCTATAGTTCACCATACAAGATGCAACTTTGGCCTTGAAGATCGAACTCCATTTTCAAGTTATGGAAATCCCATAGTATGGTTCCCAATGTACTTAACCAAAATGCTCCAAGTACAGCATCACAGCCCGCTAAAAGTAATAAATAAAATTTTGTACTAAAAGGAGTACCTTAGATGCCTTGTGTCACGGACTTTAACTTGACCTTGCCATTTGGGCAAGAACTTGGCAAGCCGGCGTGCATCAGGGTTTTGCCAACGTGGGGCAGACTCGTAGATAAAGTTTGGGGCAATTATTCACGTAGTGTTGAGGTGGTGCAACACTATCTCCGAGGTGGCTTGTTGGTGGCGGACGAGAATTATGCCTAGCACCTTAGGCAAAGTGCCGGGGATTGGTTAAACATTTCGAGGGCAAAGATTTAGCTCGTGCATAGCTGAATAGTGGAGTACAAGTGACGGTTGGAAGACAAATAACCGATTGGCAGTTGCTGGTCTGAGTTAGACAAAATAGTTGGACAGTTAACCATGTTGCTGATTAGTGGGACAGCTAACCCATGTTGCTGAGTAGTGGGGCAGTTAATAGTGCTGATTAGTGGGAGAGTTTTATAACTGTCGCCTGCACTTGTATTTATAGGGCTATTAGATGCACGAAAATTAGAGGAGACATACAGAGAGGGAGAGACTCTTGTGTGAATTCTGCAAGCTTGTAACCTTTTGTAATCCTTTGTTTTGTGCGGAATAAGATAAAGGTTGGGCACTGTCCGTAAATCTCGTGTTACTTGCTTGCTTATTTATACATTGTGCGTGTATGTGTAATACACTGTGCAACGTGTGGGTTTCTTGGCTGACTAAAGTTTGGTGCGAACTTTAGACCATCACATGTCTATTTGGGCAGCAAAAAATTATAGCTTAAACGAAGACTGTGACACCTAGCCTTACATTTGCACATTGCCCAAACTCTCGAAGAGTCTCACCATTTGCAACCATCACACTATCGGACTGAGCATTAAGCTTATGGAGTCCAACTTTCGCAACAATACTCGGATCAATGAAGTTATGAGTGGTACTGTTGTTTATCAAGATACATATAAGGCATTGAGCAAGAGCAGCTGTCACATGCATGGTGTTTGCCTTTTGAGTAATTGAAAGAGTATGTAATGAGATGAAAAGTTAAACATCTTCCTCGTTGTCGATAATATCCATATCAACCATGTGTTGGGTTTCCTCAACTAACTCCAGTTAAAAAAGAATTTGTGTTTTATATCTATTGGAGAATATTAGTATTAGATTAATATAACCCTCTTTATTAGTTACCATTATTAAAATAACATTAAATAAATAATAGTTTAGTTTTCAAGTTAAATTTAGAATAAGTTACTTGGTCATCAAGTTACTAGAGCTTTATATTCGGTTTTTACAAGTTATATCATAATAGTTTTGTGCTTAATTCTTTCGTATATAACTTCCTCTTGGTTTAAAAAAGAAAAAAGAAAAAAAAATGATACCCTAAAATAATGAACCTTCAAATTCCTATTTGAACGAGCCAAGTTTAGACATCTAAAATCCTTGCAGCCACCGTCAAAACCCATAAACCCTATCAAAACCTTAGTCCTAAAGCTTAAACAATCTGCATATTAGTCCAGACTACGCAGCTTCGATCAAAGATTTGATCTTACCATAAGGACCATCTCTCAAAGATGAGTCAACCAGTGTATAAATTGTTTCCGTTCGACCATTCGCGTGCTCACATGCGCCACTCGAAGCTTTTAGACTCATGCGCTTAGCAGAATCTTAGCCGAGAAGAAGAAGCTAAGCTGAGAAACTCTTCGAGTAGAGTTGGATCTGACATCATCTTGTCGTCAGCTATACGTCAGCATGCAGCA
>JAUMHB010058578.1:0-15066 GCA_032359685.1 Pittosporum tobira
GGGCATCAAAAGTCGTCTGACGAATATTAGTGGGGTCCACACGTTTTCGGTTGTGGGGTCCACAAATACTTTGCGGCGCTCCGTACAAAAATAAATATTGCCTAACTTTAACGTTGACATTCTTTTTGTCGGAAACCAATAATTTTATTTTACCACCCTAAATTTTTTTTTTATCCTAGCATATTATACTGTTAAAAATGAATAAATTTCATAACATTTTGAAAATATTGGGTTCTTACACAATCCAAATGGTATGACAAGCCACTTATATAAACCTTCTTTAGTCTTGAAGGTTGTTTTGGATTCATCCCTAGGCTTGATCTAAATTTGATGATATCCACTTTGCAAATCAACTTTTGAACTAACTTTAAAACCACCCAGTCTATCCAACATATCATCAATCCGAGGGATAGGAAACCGCTAACAAATTGTAATCTTGTTAATTGCTCTACTATCCACACACATTCGCCATGACCCATCCTTTTTCGGAGTTAATAAAGCTGGAACAGGACAAAGACTAATGTTTTCTCGTATATGCCCATTATTTAACAAATCTTATACTTGTTCTCTTAAAATATAGTTCTCTTTTAGATTCATTCTATAGTGATGAAGGTTATGAAGACTAGCACATGGGATTAGATCAATTTGGTGCTGAATATTTCTCAAATGAGGTAACTCGGAAGGTAAGTTATCTGGCATCAATTCTTTAAACTAAGATATTATGGGAATTAACTGTGAGATAATTGGTGTATCATTATCTTTCACTTCACCCTTGACCACAACACCATAAATTTCCTTCGTTTCTTGTACATCAACCAAAAATTCACTACAACTAGAAACTATGCTTAAAAAATTCTTACCTACTAAGGGAGGACTAACAATTGTTGTAATGGTAATTTTCTTTTTGTCCCACCAAAATACATATATGTTCTGTTGACCCTTGTGAATTACATCCACATCAAATTGCTAAAGATGACCAAGTAGAACATGACAAGTATCCATCTCCACAACATCACATGGAACCTTCGTGTGATAATGTTTCCCAATTAAGACGGGAACATAACATATTTCAATAATTTTAGTCGATGGTCCTTTCTTTATCCACCCAATCTGGTAAGGCTTCGGATGAGGAGATGTAGGCAAGTTCAAATAATTTACAACAGCCTTAGATATAATATTTTCACAACTACCATTATCTATTATCAGACTGCATACATTCTGGTTAATGGAACACTAAGACTGGAAAATTTGATTGCGTTGAGAAGGGTCGAGTTGTTTATGAGCAAGCAACAATTTTAGAATTACGCAATTAAGATGTTCACCCTCTTCCAAAACTATCTCAACACTTGCTCGATTTGCATCAATCTATTCATCACATTGTTCATCTGACTCATTTTCATATGATGGTTGATGACCAGTATATCCCACAGTTTGGTTACGATTGTCTCGGGTAGGTCTAGGCTTGGAACACTTATTAAAAGGGTGACCTATATCTCCACAACAGTTGCATTTTTTCCCAAAATTCTTAGGATATAAATTAGTTCCCTGATTATTTTCTTTGTTGCCTGGCTTACAGATTGTATTTTCTGAGCGAACAGGAGCAATGTTATTGTTATGACTGGGTATTGTATCAGCCCTAGGAATGGTGGAATTGCTAGATTCAACAATAGCTTTTCCTCTACCTGAATATCCCCCAATAGGTTTATAATGCCCTCTAAGTGAACAATTATAATTTTTTTGTCGTCTCTGGTTGATCATCCTCTCTGCCTTTAGGGCCATATGTCGTGCGTCTTGGAACGTGTATGCTTGGTGGACACCCATCATATCTTGTATCTCATAATTAAGTCCATTTTCGTTTCTGGCAACCTGTTGATCTTCTATCTCCTTCAGTTCACACATTGACTGTAATCTTAAGAATTCCTCCGTATAAGCAATAACTGATCGGTTTCTTTGAGTACAATTCTAAAATTCTTGGTATAATATTTGCATATGATCAGGGGGTAAAAATCAACTCTTTAACACTATTTTCATACGAGCCCAAGTCCGAATAAGGTCTAACCTTGGCTCATTCTGGACTCTTGCAATTGTCTACACCAAGCAGAAACTCCTCCTTTCAGTTTATATGCAACTATACTAACTTTCTTATACTCAAGAATTTCCATTAAGTCAAAAACAAAAAAATCTACTTCATACAACCAATCTAAAAAATCCTCAATATCCAATGATCCATAAAAATTAGGGATTTCAGTTTTTACCTTATAGTCAGATTCGTGTCGTTGTCCATAGGCTCCATATTTCTCAAGAGCCCCCGCATAACCAACACCACATTCTCCACCTCTTCCACCTTCACGAGAGTTTGGCTAATGGTATTCTGCATCATCATCTTCGTCGATGTATTCAGCTCTTTTGTTGATCTGAAGACCTTGCACCAACTGATTGACGGAAGTCGTCAGGTCAGTCAGCTGTTTTTACATAATGTTCACAGACTCATATGAAACGTATGGTTCCCCTAATTTATTGGCCATGCCCTAAAGGATAAAATTATCCAGTCTCTAATGTCAATTGACGTAGCGGAAATAGGTGATTAGTTAAACATGTTAGTCGAAAGTAATTGAGTTTAACATCCAAAATCCAAGGATTGATAGTGGATTTGTATAAACAAGGAATAAGATGAATTCTCATAAAGAAAACAAATATATTGAAAAAATAATAATTAAATTATATTTATTACATCATAAGAGAGGGTATTTATAGATACACAAATAAACCTAATCCTACTAGAAAAAATAAACAATAAACTAATCCTACTTGAAAAAATAATAATAAACCAATCCTAATTAGAATAATAAATTTTATTTTTTCAATTCTATTCTAAATTAATTTTTAAAATAAAAATATTTTTAATCATTTTTTGACTCATATTCGGCCACTGAATCACTCGTCCTTGTTGTAAGAGCTACCCACATCAAGGACAGTGGAGGGACATAAGCACATGACACTATAATCCACTGCATGTTTATACATTTGTAGTGATTTTTGGCTTTTCAAAGAAAAGTTAAAACGCAAAAAGGCAGTCAAAAGAATTAAGTTAATCATGCGACCCAAAAAAAAGATTTAGGAATATTTTTATTTTCAAGCTAATAAGAACCTTTTAATTTTTAAGGATAAGACTTGATGCTTACTTGATTGGCTTAAAGCTTCTTCCTACAACGACCAGTGTCCTACAGTCATATTGGTTCCATTCAGATAAAAGCTCAATTGCCACGGCTTCTAATTAATTTCTGCAAAAAATCTAAGCAATTCTTGAGGCATAAATCAGCATTGAGTTCTACATTTTTATTTTTGGGTAATTAATTAATAATTAATTAATCCACTAAACTACCGTATTTTATACTGAATTGTTGAAGTTCTGGTGTCTAATAGGGTAGAAATTTTGTTTTTGGTATATGTGAAAGTTAACAAAACACTTAATAAAATTGAAAGAGAATAATCACACGTACGGTTAGCAATTAACGACGACGAAATAAAACAAAGAGAAAATTGAAAGATAACAATCACACAAAAATACAATAATTTTACTTTGAAACCCTAACAAAGAAAAATCACAACGGTTGTCGATATCACTATATTCTGAGAATAATATAAACTTGTATTAAATCTAATCCTAATTGACCAAATATATAATTGAAGGATATAACAAATACAAGAAAAATCATAATTCACCGAAAATATAATACCGTCATTCAAATGTCGCGTAGCAAAAACACAAGCCTAAACACAAACTAAGCCTAGCTCATTTTTTGGCCCCCCATCACCCCTTATAGTCACCGGGAGCAAGACTCTAGGTTTTGTCATACAGTGTGATGCGTCGTCTTCAACTAATTAATTTGTTAGCCAGGGGGAAAAAATCCTTAATCTGACACACGATCACATCACAAGTAGTGAAAACCATCCAAAAAAAAAATGCATCCAACAACTCTAAGATCATGAAGTCATTTCATTTGGATATTGTTTCGTCGTTGTTAATGTATTATATGAGGCCTCGTAGCTAGATTCTTGGGCATAGATACCACCATGTGATATCGTTTTTCATTTGTACACTTGCTTAGCACTCCCCCAATCTTGTCAAATGCTTTGAACAAGTTCTGTATCAGCTTGAACACCAAGAAAGTTGTAAAACAGCAGAAAAAAATCTTGGATTTTACAATTAAGCTACCCTTTTCATTACTGTCTTAGGAGAAATTCACCAGACAATGGAAAAGAACAACTTCGTGCAATCGAATTTCACCAAAACAAGGAAAAGTGAAGTTTCCCTTTAGGGAATTCTGTTTCCATTTTAGGTAAGAGAGGTAATTAAGGGAAGTCACTTGGCCAACAGACCACAAACATTGGCTCACACCAGTAGCTAAATTGTAGGGTATCGGCAACATCTTTCGTGCACAAGTGCACGAGTTGTGTTGATAAAGATCAATGAAGGAATCAACGTAGATGTGTTGTGGCATGAAATGAAGAATGCAATCAGAAGGTATTTGGACAGAGAAAGGAAGCATCTTTCGTTCCACAAAAATAAAATTATTTGAAAATTTTGTTTATAACATTAAAAATGTATTTGTATTTCATGTTTGTTCATAAAATAATAAAAGTTTAATCTAGTAGTGTTAGATCGTCAGTATGACAATGTAACTATTATGTTAGACTTTAGATCCTCTCCTTATTTACCGTGATACAATAGCACCAATTCAACTCGAAAGTATAAAACGTCCCAAAAAACTAGGTTTGATAATCCTTTTTTAATTAAATTGGATCATACTTCACCAATAGAGCTTATGTTACAGTGGGGTAAGACAGACCTTTGATCGGTAATTTGGCATGAACTAGTGTGTTTGATAAGGATGCTACTCTTTCCCTTAAGGGTTTTTTTTTTAATTTTAAAATGAAAAATGCAGGTTGGGTTGCAGCTCTGCGATGTTTGAGAGGAGTTTGAGGTTGATGCAAAGCAACTTAGTAGATAAGCTTTTCAAAGGAGTTCCTCCTAGAAAAGTTGGCGTCTTTCCTCTATATACTAACCTTGGAATCAAATACTACTCTCTGTCATGTACCAAAAATTTCATGCCAATAGGAAAGGTACTCCCTCCTCCCAAAATTAGATACCTAAATAAATTCTAAAAACATACGTTCGATTATAATTTTTACATAAAATGGAAGTGTTTTAAAACTAATTTTTTAAGAAATTGTGTAAAATTTCATCTATATATAATTATCTATAATAAATGATAGATTTTGAATATCATAGTGTTTTGTAATACTAAAATATAAATTTATCTTTGATCTTAAAATGCACCAAAGAGTAATAACCATATTTGATTTTGGAACGGAGCTAGTATAAAGACTACCTCGTGTGACATATTGATTTCGTATTACCCTGTATAAAATAACATATGATATGTCTCAAATGAAAAAAGTTTGTTTCTTTAACCTTATATATCTCAGCATAAATTCTATTTGCTTGTAGTTTTTGATACAAAGAAATTGTTGGGATGAAAGGATGGGAAAAAGTTTGGGTAAAAGATCGACAATGTAAGATATTTGTCAAATAGGTTAGGGGTTGAATAGATATTTTGGAAAAAAAAGATGGGATAAAAAAGTGAGAATATAAGATTTTGTCAAGTGTGTTAGGAGATCAAAGCAGAGCTGTATCACGATTAGAGCTAGCTCATCATTAAACAAGTTGACCTTCTTGAGTCCTTGAGCAACATTATCTGTTCAAGACTTTATAGTTCAAGTTGGCTGGTTTTTTCGTGAACAAAGTTCGTGTGGGGTTCGTTAGGCTCGGATGATATGTGACTCGAGATGCTTAGATGGCAAAAGCTCGTATAAAGTTCAAAACGATCAACTCGTTTGTCATTCCAGAGGCTCGACTTGTTTAAGCTCATATAGAGTATGAAAAAATTATAATATTATAATCATTTATCATCTGTAAAACAATATACAGTATTATATTTTAAATTAACAAAGTTTGTGAATGAAGTTCAATATAGAACCGTGGACAGCATACCCTGAGTTGTTTGCAAGTTACTTACGAGCATGTATTAATCAAACCGAGCCGAGTTCGAGTTCGAATTCGAATTCGCCTTTAAAAGCTCTAAGCTTGAGGTTGTGAAACATAAATGAATGGACACAAGTAACAGCAACAAAGGTGAATGAATTAGCTACAGTTATACCAGGTTAGTTCTTCGTTCACATTACGGTAGTACTTTGTGACAGTGCACATGTAAACCATAAGTTCCTTGAATTAAATCCACTGCTATTTTCTCCATACTCTTAACATTCAATTTGAAGCACCTATCACCTACACAAATAGAATTAAAGTTACTGGAAATCAACTGAAAAGCAAGAGTTCTCCAGTCTTGGCCAGCTTAGGTAACTGCATTATTATGACTATTCACTTTCCCAAATCTTTTTGTCCATGGGTGTAAATGAGTTGGGTGGAGTCGAATTTTGAGTTGTTCAAATTTGACTCGTACAGTTATTGAGTTTAAATAATACTTTATTTATTTTAAAATCAGAGATATTTTTGAGTTCTATTAAATTAAGTATTAAATTAAGTTTGTGAATTTTAAAATTCAAATTATGATATAAATTTGTTATATTTTAAAATTTTCAAAATTTGTATGTAGCTTTAATATTTTTATATTTAGTTTACAGCGTTGACATCTATTAAAAACTTAAAACCATTAGTGATAAGTTGAGATATCTATTAAAAACTTAAAACAGTTAATTATAAGTGGAGAGACCCCTCAAGTGTGTGTGGTGTACAGTCATGTGGAAACACTCATTTCTAACCCAAATTCCGATATCATGTTAAAGTATCCAATTTAAAATCAATTGAATATAAGTGGAAAGACTTCTCAAATATATAAATTGGATCTTACTTTCTTAAATACTCGATGTGTGATATTTATTTCAATAAAATTAAGTCGCTTAAAATTTAAATTTAAGATTTTACAAATATTTATATTAAATCGCATAAGTATTTTTAATTTTAGAATGAAAATAATATTAGTTCTAAACTCATTTAACTATCAAGCGGTACATAATTACAAATTAAGTTCGAATAATTTAAATTTTTTGAGTAAAAAACTCCAAATATCAATAAAGAACAGTAATTTGAATAAGTTTATGATTAGGCAAACTTCAAGATATATTCATATTTAACTCATTACTTTTGCAAGTAAGTTCAAACCAGTTTTTAGCCCATCCAGAACGAATCGAATCGGACAATTCGATTCTTTTACAGGACTTCTTTATGGTCCGGTCGATTGCAAGTAAGTTCAAACCAGTTTTTATCCCATTACTAATTCCACTTCATACAGGACTTCTTTATGGTCCGGTCGATTGCACACCAAATAAAATACAAGTAGATTTACTTTTCTTTTTCCTGTTCCTTCAATTGAAAAACAGATTCATCTAAAAGGTGCCTTTCGTTTGGCCTTTTGACTGTTTTTCGCTTACTATTGTTATTTTTTTTAAATTTTTGGTTTTGGGATTAACTTTTAAATAGAGAAAAACTAGAGTCTTCAAAGTTAATTGTCATTATTATTAAGAAATTACGTACATTACAAATTGTGTACTTAAAATTTTTTTAAAGACATCATACGGCCTATCATAAGTATATTCAAAATCCATAGCTTTTGATAAATTTATAGTGGGTCAGTGGTTTAATACGTTTGATACTCATGAACAACGTTCCAAACTAACCAAGACAAGAGCTTGCAAGACAAGGTGGAGTACCAAGAGTCATGGATGCTATTCATCCGTCAAGACAGACTTTGGAAAGATGTGAGCAAGATAAAAGTGTTGCGACCCTGAAAACTTGAAGCCATAGCCATAATCGATCGATAGATCAATTATTTGGTATTCATGGACAATCTTTCAAACATATATCGGGTTGACTTCACCATTCAAATAGAGTTTAAGAAGATTTGGCTAAGACATGAGGGTTGTGACCCTGAAAACTTGAATGGCCAGAGCCGAGATGGGACGTTTGCAATTATGAAAAATTAAAGTCAAAACATATGGGTCAATGGCTTAGTATTCATGTTTCAAACAGATATCTAGTGGACCTAAAATTGGTAAACAAGTTGAGTCTTCACGAACAAACTCGAACTCTGCTGCAATTCAATAAAAGGCTAGTCTAGATAAATGAGTCTAGCTCGAGTTCAATTCGTTTAGGTGAACGAGTTGTTTCTCAAAATCAAACTCGACTCGATTGACTCGGCTTGTTTAGAATAATAAATATATATGAATCAAGTTTTTACGAAAAAAAATTGAACTCGACTCATTTAAAGTTTGAGTTCAAATTCGATAATAAGTCAAGATTGAATTTTAAAAATTAATTCATTTAACTTGACAAATTCAAGCTCGACTTGTTTGGCATCCGTAGGTGGACGTTAAAGCGAGAACAATTATTATGCTAATCGCCGAGAGTTTTTTGCGTTTTGCTTTCGAGTAGAAAGTATAATTTCTTTCCAGAAGAACAAATTTCAGAAACACAAAAACATACGAAAGCAGAAAAGGGATGCCACTTAGAAAAAGCGAAAGCTCCTGCAGTAGAATCTTTTGTGTTTGCTCTTTTGATGAAAATTACACATTCTGAGAAGTAAACATTCTTAGGTTTGCAAGTGGAAATACAATTATTCTTGGCATGACTTGACAAAAAAGTATAATTATTAACTTTATTTTGGGCAACCAAAAGTTGGGATTTTTTGATCAATAAAATCGTGAATATTATAAATTATTTAAAAAAAATAAATTCTATAATGAATCATATCAATTTTACATTTTAGAATTTTACAAATTAATGCTTAAAATTGGGAAAAAATATATTTATTTACTGAAATGACGAGAGTATTATTTTTTATATTGCTATAATTATTCAAAAAATTTGATTGAGGCTTGGTCAGCTCAATATCTAGAAAACTATGGCTAGCATTGTGCAACATTCTCTCATATCTTGCTTGGACTATACATACGGATAATATTTATATTTTCGAAATTTTTTACACTTGTTGTCACAAAATTCCAGCCTGGGTCCCATGGTTCCAGGTCAGCAAACACGCCACAATATGGAAGACAAACTAACATGAAACGTTGCCACGGAGGCAAAGGGGTGCAAATGAGTGGCAAAGCGACTCTCTCGGGTTGACTGAAATGTACGGGCCAACCCACATCGTACCTTATATAGCTAACCTCGTCCTTATACAACCAATCTAACGTACTCCGTGCTTAATATAGTCAGTCTCTCCTTATCTCTCCTCTCTCTTCAGGTTTTCTGTCTCTAAATATAGTTTAGCTTATTTTTATCTCTGCTTTTTGTTGTTCTTATGGAGTTTCTTCCTTCATTGGTTGGCAGCCATGGATTTGAAGTCACGGAAAAGGGGTAATGGGTGGCATGTTTTTACATGTCCGCCATTACTAGACTAGAGTTAGCTTAGCTTGAAGAAGCGAGAAAAATAAAAAGATTTATTTTCCTAATTTCAAGAATAAATAATTTTCGTCGTCCTTCGACGAATTCAAAAATGTTACAGGATGTCGTGCATCCTCCGGAACAACTTCCCATGGTAATTACCGATCTCAACTTTCAATTTTCCCACAAATGTATATATAGAAGATCATAAATTTATGCTGCATGTTTAGCTATGTTTTTGTTTATTCGTTGCATGCAAACGTTTGTATGCAGGCAGACCTTTTCATGTTTTTAGACAAATTTCCAGAAAATGATAACCTTTTTCCTTCATGTTTAGGGGCTTAAAGATGTTTATGATTTGAATCAGTTTGATATTTGTGTTTATTTATTTTCAGAGTTCAAAATTTTTCAATTGTTTCCATTTTTCATTTTTCTTTTCATGATCTCCCTTTTCTCTAATCTTGTTGTTCCTTCTGTTTTTACAGTTTTGATTTTTCTCCTTTTTCTTTGACCCAAGTCCAAAATTAGACACCTGTTTTCTGAAATACTTTCATTCATTTTATCGTGCTTTAAAAAAAATTTTAAAAAAAATCAACTGTTTCAATGCGCCACGAGTTATTTGAATAACTCGTAAAAGATCGACTCTTAATAAATGAGGAGGACATATTTAAATTCTTATGTTCATGATGTAATTGATCAAAAAGAATATATACACAAAAGCTTATTTGTTTTACGTGAATTTGAATTAGTCAAACACGGCTCAGATGGGAATCAGCTTCGGAGAGATATTTCAATCTTCTTGTAAAGGTTACACACCGAGTAGTCCTTTTCTTGGGGCACTTCCATCTCAGGAGTGTTACAATCATGAACTCCCCCTGGTAATCAATTTTCGTTTAATTTCTCTTTCGAAAATTGAAATCATTACAGAATATTACATCAACTTGCTTTTGATTATGCGTATTGCTTGAGTTTATCTAATCTTGATTCTTTTATTCAATTGGGTGGAAGCATTTCACATGTATACCTATCAATATAAAGGGGTTTTAATGCTTTTAAAGTTCCATATGTTTGTCTAAATCAGGGGTATTACTGCATCTGGTGTAACATTAATATGCCATGAACTTCTTCCTTTGTTCATGCCATTCAATTTGTTTCTATTTGCTACTCTAGTTTCGTATCGGTCACGTGAAGCTAGCACAAATGCCCATCTTTTGTAATCTGCACGATCTATTAGGATCCTACTTAATGGGCACTCATGTTTTATGATCATATTTTAGATACAAAAAACTTTGTAATGGTGGGTAATATTTCCAAGATGAACAAACTTAGTAAAATGTCCACTTAGATATGGCAAAAAGGCCGCACCTAGTTTGTGATTAAGTCTCCTGTAAATAGCAGAGTCTTAGGAAATTCAGATTTATGTAACCTTACATGGTTTTGGTTACAGCATATTAATTCGTTGTCCACTTAGCTAGAATCGCACATTAAAAAAAAAAAAAAAAAAAAAAAAAAAAAAGAAGAAGCTTGTTATAAATTTATAGAAGTGACATGTTTTTACCATCTGCATCTTACATTTAATCTTTATAGGTACCTTTTTTCGGAGGAATGAAATATATGCAGATTTAATCGTTATTCTTGTTATGCAGGGTGAAATTTCAAGCCCGCTTAGTGCTCAAATTTTGGAATTTTGTGAATCGGAATTGTTCCCAGAAACACTACAAAACTCTGAAGTTGCTTCTAGTTCCAATTGCTGCTATGAGGAGCACTCTTCTTATAATCTTCCCTTTAGTACTGCAGAAGTAAACAATGGCCCAACCGCCACCAAAACGACCACTTCCACCACCAGTACTCCACCGATCACCACCACTAACAACCTCTCCACAATCTTTGACTCCTCAGAAGACCTTGACAACGACATTTCCGCTTCCATTGACTTTTCCCCCTCCACTCCATTTTCTGCCCCTCAATTCCTAAACGGTCAACAAGAACAGTTTGATCTCTCGATGTTACATAATCAATTGGGAATGAGTGACAATAATGTTGGGGACGTAACGTTATCCCAGTACGCACCTGACCCTATTGTCCCTCAAATTATGGGACAACCATTGCCTGCACTTCATGATGATGATTGCTTATCCTCAATGCCTTCTTACATGCGAATGAATCGTTCCTCGCCTACTTGCTCTTTTATTAATCATGGAATGAGTTCTTACTTACAGCCAAACAATCTCAATGCTGGTTTGTCTACCGAAAATTCTGGGATTTTTGCTGGAAATTTGTTTTTGGGCACTGAACTTCAACCTCAAGAACTGGACTATCAGGGAGATAATGGAGGAATATTTTGTACAGATCCTCTTCCACGTGTTTATAACACCGATCTTCAGGTACTAGAAAACATTTTCCGAAGAAAAAAAAAATTGGGACAATTTTTGTCCCGCTCATTTTCAATAATTAGGATGCTAATATTGGTTGTAAATAATTTTTTTGGAAGGCACTTAGCAATGAGAGCCAACATCTTGTGAATGGGGGTGCAAATTCGACTCCTTTGGCTTCAGATATTACAAGCTTGGAAGATTCAACTTTCAAGGTTGGAAAGCTCTCTGTTGAGGAAAGGAAAGAAAAGATTCATAGGTACATGAAGAAAAGGAATGAAAGGAATTTCAGCAAGAAAATTAAGGTAAAATTTTTCAAGGCCCTGTTACAAAAATAATTCCAAAATAAGACAAGCAAGCTTATTATGCATACATAGGCTCATATAACAAGCCAAAATCTTTTTTTTGGGGACATAAATCGCGTACTAAAACTACAATAATTCATTATGCAGTATGCGTGTCGCAAAACTCTAGCAGACAGCAGGCCTAGGGTTAGAGGAAGGTTTGCAAAGAATGACGAATTTGGGGAGACCACTAGAACTACTTGTAGCAACCATGAAGAGGACACTGATGATGATGTCAGATCTATCCATGTACCCCCCATAATCACTGACACACACACACACTCACTCACTCCTTTACAAAAAAAAAATACTTAACTAGAATACTAGTTTCTTGATCATCGATCTGTCTACTTTTCTTTAATGGAAATTTTCACTGCAGGTCGTGGTGAAAGATGAAGATGACATGGTTGATTCTTCAGACATCTTTGCTCATATCAGTGGTGTGAATTCGTTCAAATGCAACTACTCCATCCAATCCTGGATTTGACCATCTGATTTTTAGCATGATTAAGAATTTTTCAACAATTTTAGCCAGGACCCTGTTTCAGCAGGACAGATAAATCCTGTTATTAGTAGAGGATAAATAATTTGGGTCGGCTCGGCCCAAAAAAATTAAATAATTTGGGTCATATTAGTAATTATTTTGGGAACTGGACGACGTAGTTTTGATATTAGTAGTATATGAATAACAATGTAATTTTGTATATATAGATAAATACTATTTATGTGAAGATTTCGACTTCACTTGTCACTGTTTTTATAAAACTCTAGCAACTAGTATAATATACTTGCTAGAGAGGTGCAGGTTGAACAAAGTCAAGTTGTTTTCTTGCAAGTTTACGATTTTTTAAATTTACAAAATTTGTTTTAGATGGCGCTTATGTATTATTTAAATTTGTCTTATGATCTTTTACAATATTGAATGGTTGATTTAGTAATGCTGATGTACTAATGATATAGTGATGGTGAAATTAAATATATTATATAATTTTAAACTATTGTCAATAAAATATGATCTTACATGTTTTTATAAATGATATTTTATTTTATTTTATTTTGTGAGGGGGGAATGCTTATGTAAACCGTATTCCCTTAAAGGAGTTGAGTAAGGCCCATATCAGTTATGAGAATTTTACCCCAATAAGAGCCTACCTGGACTTCTATTTATTTCTTGTGCTTTTCAATATTCACTTGTAGATATAACTTCACAATATGTGTATTTTCTTTTTTTAAAAAATAATTAGAAGCCGGACCCCTCAGCCACTACATGCATGTTTAGTTTAATAGCTTTTATATTTTTTAAGACCTTGAGTCTAAAATACAAAATTATGACATGTTTGACAATTCAAAAGTTGTAATTCAAAAATAATTTTTAAACAATTATTTAAGTTAAAATATACCACACCAAAAATCTAATTATGTTAAACAACTTTTAGACTTTTAAAATTTTTCATGTATTATTAATTATTAAAAATATTTTTATAATTTTAAACTAGACGTGGCAAAATAGATTATTATTTATTAGATTATCTATACCCATCCAGTGTTAAATAGATATGAATTACATATTTTTAAAAATATTTAAAAATAAATCGGATTAAATAATTTTATAAATTTAAAAAATATAATTAAATAGTTCATGGTTGAACCAATTTTTCGTGTGATCGCTGGGAGAACGTCTCAGCGGGTAGCTCTTAGTAGCTTTTGTGGGATTACACAGTAGTAATAGCTTTTGTGGGACACACAGAAAGGTCGAGGCGATTGCAGTTTGCACAAAAAAATCGAGCGTTACCCACACTGCTGTGTTATATACTCCACACACACACTCTCCGTTACATGATTATTATAATAATTTTTTAAGATTATGTGATATAAATTTTAAATTATATATAAAATATATATATAAATAATTTATTTTTATAAGATTTAAATTATAATTAAAAATAAAACATATAGATATATTAAAAAGTAACAAATTAATTAAAATAAATTATTTTAATATATTTTTTATCGTTATAATAATTATGAGATGGAGGGAGAGAGCCTGTGCGTGCGTGTGTGTGTCTATATATATATATATATTCATGCCTTTTTCTATTTATAGCTGAACTAAGATCAGCACTTCCGCTTAGGGAAAAAAAGGAGTTTAGCAGCTTCAACCTTCCAAAGCAGCCCAAATATTACTAATTTGTACTTATCAATTGAAAGCCAGTAGTTGTATAGATTATATTAAATAATAATTTGTGAAGTCATAACAAATTTCAAAAAAATCTAAATATTAACTTCCCTCAAATTTGTTTAGAGATAAAGTGACTTAAAAATTTTAGAGAGAGAAATTGACATGAAAATTATAGAAAGAGAGAGAGAAGTGACATGAAAATTATAGAAAGAGAGAAGTAATCTCAAAATTGTAAAGAATAAAAGTGATTTGAAATTTAAAATATTTTTTAAATAACAAAAATATATGAAATTTAAGTTCAATTTAGGCTATCCATATCAATACTTATCCGTATATATTTATCTATTTACCAACAATTTAAAGTTCAAGCAATTTAAATCGAATCCAAGTACACCCATATCCATTTATGTTCATTCAAATTCATTTTTATCCGATCATTTGTTAAGTCTATTTTAAACAATGCTATAATTTCCTAGTTACCTTAATATTTCAATATCTTAATACATAGAATACTCATATTAACATGTCATTTCTAGAATGAATACAATCACAAACATATTATCATAAAATTATTTTTAATATTAATAAAAACTTTGCTCAAAATAGAACTAATTCAAGCGTTTGAGCCTAACAAGACTAATAGACACATTTTTTTGTAACATTGGATACTTATATAATACATAATTAATTTATGACCACATATAT
>JAUMHB010058589.1:0-15065 GCA_032359685.1 Pittosporum tobira
TGTGCTATTTCAATATATACTATCTGTCTAAGTAAGAATATTCATAAAACAGAAAATCTCTTATATTCAAGTTTCAACAAAGAATTCATAGTTTGCACTTTGCAGTGACAAAAATTTACAGTATATTGATATACATTTTGAATCAATTAGCAGCTACCATTGTGAGCCATGGTCAATGACATTTGGGAAGTTCAGGTAAGACTGTAGTCAGCTCAGTTCCAGTTTAAATACAATCCACTTGAATAATCAAATGTAACTCAAATTAAGTTCTTACTAAACACATAATCGTCCTTTCAGAATGTCAAAGATTCATCATACAACCACTTACTGAACAACTTTGAAACATATTGGCAACCAATTTAAACTTTATTGTAAGATAAGGGCAATCCAAAATGTTTTTGAGAAGCAAATGCACTTTTAAAAGCTAGAACACAACCGTGACATGCTTGAGGTTTATAATGGTGACTGCACAGCGTTCCCATATTTTCTTGGATGGAAAAACGTTAGAACCTCTTCTATCATGAAAATATTTTGTTTGATGTCAAGCTACTCATATCATGCATTAGCAGCTGAAAACATAACTACGCTGTTGCTTCTTACTTATCCTTTACCGACAATGATATACTATAAACAAACAAGTAAATAATACTTACTATTACACTACAGAAACGAGTACAAAATACACAGCACAAATAAACAATATAAAATGAAAAGAGTGGGATGAATAACAAACAAAATCAACCATATTAGTAGGTTTGGCTTCTACCTCAAACTCTAATATGAGCTCTTAGAATATACTATCACAACTCAAATTCATCTTCAAGGCTCAATGCTTCAGCTGCAGCCTCCTCCTCTGCATCGTCGATCACAAAATAAGGATTATGTGCCTCTGGCTTGAACTTCAAGCCCGTAAACACATAGAAAGCAAGCGTAGCAAGCTCCCCAGCCACCACACTGGTCCAAAGATACCGGTACGAGGTAATTGTCTCCAGCGCATAAACCACAACCCTGGTGAAGTAAATGTAGCATATAACCACAACATAATACTGTCGAAACAGAGTCAATTTCATCAAATTCACAGCGGCTTTCCCATCGGTCCGTGCAGCCTCACGCAAATTCTTAATGGACCACACAATTGGGAACAAAACAGCGCAGCAACAAACAACATCAACCAGCAAAAACACCTGCTTCCAAGTAATCCAATCCTGACCATACGGCACAGTCTCATCAATAACAATCTGCGCAATATTCGCAACAACCTGAAGCGGAATCACAATCATCAAAACATTCTTCTCCTTATCTTGCAAATACGGTTTCAAAAACGACCAGCCCGTCCCAATCAACACAATCAAGGTAAACAGGGTAATACCTTTGAGAAAACTGAATATATAGAACAACACATCCCAACCGTGAGCGCTACCGGTTCGCTTAATGTACGATTTATCCTCAGCCTCACATAAAAGGTTCAATGCTTTTAAAATCACAACAGCGAGCATGAAGAAATGAATGCCAAACACCGTCAGACGCTTTCTATACAGAATGAAAATCCAAGCAGTAGCTAAAATAAAATATACAAGTGATAATAAGAAATACATTATCGGTAGAATAGTCCTGCCAGCGGAGAGATAATCGCGGCGGCCGCTTTTGCCGTCGAGATTGTACATAGCCGATCGAACGTTCATTGTGATTTTGACCTGTGGAAGGCAATTGGCGAAGACTAGAGTGTACTGATCGGCGTCGTTTTGTTCGAAGAGGAGATTGAATGATTTGTTGGTGTTGAGGTTATCGAAGGTGTAGATTTTTTGGACGAGGGAGGATTGGATGGCGCAGGTGATGTCAGCGTCTTCGATTTGGGTGAGGACGTGGAGCCAGGAGTCCCTGGTGCAGAGGAAGAAGCCGAGGTTGGAGAGATCGTTAAAGGAGTTAGGGTTAGGGTTGGAGATGGAGATGTGAGAG
The DNA here is from genome assembly GCA_032359685.1 of Pittosporum tobira. Classification (NCBI taxonomy): domain Eukaryota; kingdom Viridiplantae; phylum Streptophyta; class Magnoliopsida; order Apiales; family Pittosporaceae; genus Pittosporum; species Pittosporum tobira. The sequence goes on from JAUMHB010058589.1 coordinate 1,957, forward strand.
ACGTTGAGCTCAAGACGGCCATGGTGAGTGAAGCCGAACTCGTCGAAGGGGATGATGGAGCGGTCGTCGGATCGGATGTTGGAGAACCGGATATCCGCTGAGGTCAGGGGGAGAGAGATGAGAGTGAAGAGGAGAGATATTATCGAGGTACGCATTGTGTAGATCTGAAGAGCTAAAAGTGGAGGTTAAGAATTCAGATCTCTCTCCCCCTCCCCTCTCCCCCTCTCTGACAATCTATTTCTCAGATTTTTCGGATTGATTTGGGAACAGTAATTAATTTTTTTAAAAAAAAGAATTAAAAAATATTATTTCTTCAGTTCCAAGTAGGTCGCATCACTTTGATTTTATATAAAATTTAAAAAACGTGTTTGATATTATAATTTTAAATAAGAAAATAGTGAATGATATTATTATTCATAATAAAGTAGTAGTTAAAATGGTGAGATATAATATTAATATAATAATTTAAAATAAAACAATAATAATTAAAATAATAAATTATATTTAATAAAATAAAAATAATTTAAATAATTATTATTATTAATTTTTTAAAATTAAATAATATAAAATATTTAAAAAAATAAATATTATAATATAAATAAGACAGAAGAATATGTTAGGGATGAATTAACATAAGAGTTCACCAATACTAGTAGAAACAAGTTGTTGGCAAGTCAGTTTTCTTTCTGACAGAAAACGCGATGCAATCTGGTGATCGTTTTGGGACGAATAAAAGGACAGAGTGGAAATGTGACCCAGCGCGTAGAATGCTTGCTTTAACTATAGTAATGTCATTTGTTTACTACATCCGTTTTTGTGAAAAAAAAAAAAAATTAAAATAAAAAATCAAACATATAAATTAAGAAAATTATGTAATATATATTTAAAAAATAATTTTTTTATGAAGATAAATAAATTTATGATTTTTTCAATTTAAAAATAATATTTTCTAATTTGCATACATTATTTGATTTGATCTTTTTAGGATGGAAGAAATATTTGAAAATTTATAACTGAAGGAAGAGGTTATAACTATTGTATTTTTGATAATAAACTCTATGAGAATATGGAGTATGGACTACTCCAATTTTCACAAAATAATAAAACAAAAAATTCCTCTTGTGAATTATGGATACATTTTAGAAAAGGACAATTTGTAGGAGAAATTTTATTTTCCAAATAATTTTTAAAGAATAATAGCAGTAATATGATGGCGCACACAATCTAGAAAATAAATTCAAAGTTAGAAAATTTAACTTAAAATTAATTGACGATATAATAGAAATTACATGTAATTTTATATTCTAAAATTAATAATATAATTTTAATTATGAGGCCCACTGGTGTACATACTCCTTTTTAAAATTTTATATTCTAATATTAAAAATATAATTCTAATTATGAGACCGACTAAAGTAATACCCTTCTAATTCTAAAATGGTGAGGGGGTCAAATAGTTGGAGGTTATTTGTAGTGGCAAGAGAGATGACAGATTTGAATGGTAACTGCTCGTGCGAGTAATCATTTGATAATATTGGAAACCAAGTTGTAGTGTTTCATCATAATTGCAGGTACTTGGGCATATTTCACTTCCCCACTTCTACCAGTGTGACTAAGCCAACACTTGCATTACCATTTACTAATTTAATTTCTAGCCAGGGCTTAAGTTTTTTAATTAATTTTTTTTATAGCACATTAATTTCAAAATACAATTAGTGTGTACACATATATATTATATAGAAACGACACGGGGGAGGCATTTGGGTATGAAATACTTTTCTTTTGCAGGTACTGAGCTTTTCATTGACACGATGTGCAACCATAGGATGCTTTGTCAATGGGCACATTGACTTGATAAATGCTATGAGAATATACTTGTATTAGCAGCTAACAAGATGTGCGCGCTAGCTGTTGGGCAAGAAATCTTCTCAAGCTTGTAGTTTTGGGCACACTTTGGAGCTGGGATTTGCAACCGAACCTGCAGATTGCAGATGCTTATATTTGTTAATTAAAAGAAACATTTTACTTTCTTTTTAAAAAGAAGTCAGTTAACAGAAACTCATTCACACTTAATTCAAGTTATAACAAACTGACATATATCTGCAAAACATGGTTGTTGGGCCACTGGATCTTTTTCAAATGGGGGTGGAACTTGACCATAAATCATCTCACAACTCATATCTTCAAAGTCTGCACAAGCAAATACGCCAAGATATATGGTTAATTCTTCCAAAAGTAACAGTTTATGTGCATATGATTAAAGAGAGCGAACGGGGCGCGGGGATTGGGGCGGGGGAGGGAATCATACTTGGTATCATAGTTAATGGAAGCCCAAATTCATTGGTGAAGAAATCTTGAGTTGGAATTTTGCACATGTTCACACACATTCCTACACACCCACTGTTCTCCAAGTACCTGCACTTCTTAATATGGACACCACTTCTTTGTGTCACCCCATTTATCTCCACTTCCACAACCTACTAGATGATGGATACCTATTATCAGTTGTTAGTGTATGTATCATAAGGGTATGCAGTATAACTAATCAAAACTGTAACCTTTCCATTTTAATGCGTAAAAAAGTCGTGGCTATATTTCATTTGCCCTTTTCTCCTTGGTGATTTTTTGGAAAAACAAAATTTTGCATTCAAGGGACTAATTATAATGGGACTCCTTCGATGGCTGAACAGTTCTTTAGAAATGAACTATAATGCAGTTTATCCCAGAAGCCTAAATTATCTTAAATTCTTAATCGCACAAAGATACATAGAAAAACAAAATATTAGGGGTGGCCTGATACATATGGCGATCCTGTAACTGTGACCCTAGTACTGCAACCAAGCTAATATTAAATCTGGATACTAAAGAAGACAATGTGTGCTTGATGTGTGTGTGTGTGTCTCTCTCTCTCTCGCTCTCTCTATATATATATATGGAAGTGCATACCTCAGAAGGCCCAACTAACCAGTGGAAAAAAGGTACAGTTAGAGCTGCATTGAACTCCTCGGCCCACTTTGTTGGTGGGAACAATTTCCTGAACTGCATGCAACCAAAACAATAACAAAAGATGAAGAAAAAATACGTTAATTATACACCTCTGCTTGATCAATCTTAAGGTTTAAGCATGATTTTTAACTGATGTGAACTTTGTGGAGCTCATACGCAAGAGATGTGGACACTATGTTAAGGTTGTGGAGTCAATCACTTCCCAATTTAAAGGATACTAAGTACTGTAATTACATAGAGATCATCACAATCCCTCCATCCTAAAGTGGGAATTCGAAAATATGCTTTACAAATGGGAATTGATCAATCCACACAAGGTAAAAGCTAAATATTGATTGATAGATTTAGACCAGAGGAAGATGTAACCATGTGATCGAGTTGTTTGCCCAGTAAGTTCAGCTGCAAAAGCTTTCATTTTCTTTGCCCTTTTCTTTTTTAATATTTTATTTACCAACCAAAAAATAAACACTAGCCATTTCTAAAAGATAAGCGGATGGATAGAAAAAGATGTGGTGGGCTACCTGCTCAGGGGCACCAGGAGGGAGCATGGACAAGAGCACCTCCCTAACCACTTCCTGCTGTTGCATACGATTCCTTCCCTGCATTACTCTCTTTGAAACCTCCACAAAGCTTTCATAATCATAATCAAACCAACCCTTCTTCTTCTCCTCCTCCTTATTTGCCTTGGCTGCTGCAAATTTCTCCATTTTTCTAGCAAACAGAGTTATGAACGCCTTCTCAAAGAACCCATCATTGTACTTAGTCTTCACTCCGAAAGGTGCTGGCTGTCCCGACGGCTCTGCAATCCCACATCGGATTGTGACATTGCCGCCACCACTCTGGCCCCTCCGTAGGTGGCAGCAATGATCTAGAGTTCTTGGGAACTGTACAGCTTGAGAGCTTAGAACCACCATCAATTAGATGAATGTGTCTCGCTCTGTTTTACCTGGATTATGAAAACTCTTAAATGTAACATTACGCATTAAGTTCTTGAGAATTTGTTTACAAATAATTTTGCGTAAGCTTAATGATTTTTTGGGTTTTTCATCGGAGATCTATGGCCATAAAAACATTAACCATATCCAGGAGGAATTACATGGTGGCCTCTAGTTTTCTGTTGTCATGAATTTTGTAAAATGACTGGAATGACCCAAGTCTTTGCAAGCTTCTTGAGCTCAATGTTAATGCAACCATGGCCCACCAGGGTAGTGTTTTATAAGGGGCAGACAGTAAAATTACATTTTATTTTGAAACGTCCTTTTGTTGTGGATTGAACAACAACATTTACGTTAAGAAGGAGTCGGGGTAAGAAAAGATGCTACACGTAGTCTTTTAACTATGCCATTTAAAAGACGTAGAAGTCAATTGGACCCAGTTCTCCTTGGAAAATTTCCACAGGTGACAAATGGTGCAACTCCTTAACGATATAATCTATTTATCTTTTTCCTAAAATAACAAAAAAATGAAAAAGCAAAACTCTTTCAATTATAAACTCATACAAATGAGAGCAAATATCTTTTATTTCCTGATAGTAGTATGCATATAATTAGGTTGAGAAGATCAGCCGCCACTCCCGTAAGCAAAGTGCGGATCTAATTTTACAAGAAAATCACAATTCCAAACATGAAGTTTGCTTAGTCTGCAACACACCATTCTGCAACACACCATACAAATGGATTGTGCTGACACAGTTAGTCGGCCTTTTTTCACTGATACAAGTCCATTAAAAACAGCAAAACGATATAGAAGAAGATCAATAACAACTAAATATTCGGTTGAAACAGAGTAGAAAATTCACGAACCATCTAACTTTGGGACACTTGCTACAATCTAGACTCCATCTAACTTCAAAATGTTGCCGACCATTTTAAGCAACAAGCCATAATTTGTAACTTCTATTCTGAGGAAGCCTCCACCTGTTTTGTAGCTTCAACCTCTTTCAACTTCTCCAATGCAGAGATACGGCCATCCAGAGATTCATGAAGGCCTTTCATCTGAGCCAAAAGAAGACCTTGAGATGTTAGAATGTTACAACTAATTCGTAATTCATGTCCATCCACAATTTAATAGACGTAGCCCTATATAATTCTAATTTTTATTAGAGATCCGAAAACTTTCATGTTACCACCATCATACATTCATACAGCTCAATATGTGGTTTCTATTTCACTTTATCAATATTTATCCTATACAAAGCAGGAAAATCTTATGAACGAATCCCATACAAATCACATGGGTCTATTCTAATGAACTTATTAGTTGTTCTTTACCATTCCTAGTTGCAGAGGTTTTCTTCAGTATCGGATTCCAGATAATACAGGTAGCTAGTGGCTATTCCCACACCTTAATCTATTTTATAGTTTTATTAATAGAAATACAGTATTAACCCTATACGCATCGCCGGTTACCCGCACACTAGTCTTGGGAAGTACTCATTGAGGCTTTTCTTTAAATACTTAAAACTCCCTCCATCCACAAAAATCAGACTATAACACTACCCGAAATTTTTACTGTGGTGAACTTGGTAAAAGGAGAACACAGAACAACAGCATGATTAAAATCAGAGTATACCACCACCTCACCATCTAAGAAGCAAGGATATGGGTTCACATATGCATAAAAATCTTTTATGGATGAAGCAGTAGCTACATGAATCAGTGCTTTTCTTCGTCTCAAAGCTGAAATAGGACTTCGGCTTATAGTTGGAAGAGCTCTATGCCAGAATATATAATGGAATGCGAAAGTCCTGATCATTAACATTTTGATTTCAAAGGGGGAGCAAGTCCACATGTAAGCATGTCATTTGTGTCTATCATTTAATTTGTTGAAAAAATTGATGTCTCTCGCTTTTGATCGAGGGTTGAACAAGTTCAACCATGACAAGCAACCAATACGATAAAAGATAATTGGATAGTTATCATTGTGGTTTTGAAAATATATGGTCTCTCTATTGTAATTTCTGTTGAAATGTAATAAACCTGAAAATTCTTCCAAGTTTAAATATCTTCTTCAATATGGGCCTAATTCTATGAAGAGGAATATCTCCCAGTGTGTATGATATATTTTTATCTGCAAAAGGTGTTTAAACAGGAAAATTCTTGTCATAGCTATATCAGCATTTCAACGTGTATAGAAGCCTTTCCTACTTAGGTAGTGCAGAAATGTTCTCTTCTGTTTGGGGTGCTCAACTGCTCATTCAACATTCATTTGAATGTCAAACTTGTCACTTTTAATCTCCTATATAAAGGGAAATGAAGAAAATGAGCATTTAGCCAAAGACAGGTTCATGAATCATCAAAACATCACAAAAACATATAGCAACAAATCATGACTCTATTTGCCCTTATTTCCAAACCATAGTTATTAAAGCTGGATCGAGCCGGTCGGTTCGACCGGTCGGACCGCCAGCCAGAGCTCGCACCGATTTGGTTCGTTAAAGGGATCGGATATGCAGTTGAGCCGGTCAAAATCGTTGAAATAGGCCAATTTATTTCAAAATCATCTTAACCAACCGCTCTTATGGAAAATCGGAGCCATTGGCGTAATCATATGAGAAGAACTAGTACGCAACAATCCCAACCAAACAGACCAAAAAAATAAAGATCCAAAAATGACAGATCAGAATTTGATAAGCGGGAAATTAGAGAATGAAGAAGATAACAAAAACATTTGACTTTAACACTTGCCAAAATGGAAACCATATCCAGAACATGCAAGCCCAGAAAGAGTAATTGGGTTTAGTGAGGCTGAAAGAGTTGAACAGAGCTGCTCATCCCGTTCCCAAGCAAATGTAATAGGTCTTTCTTTGTTATTATCTTAATCAATAGCAATAAAATCCCTCATTTTCTTATAAATTTCAAACTTACCCCTAGCTCAAATTGAGGTGCCTAGTCATGTTTATTTTTTAAATTATTTCCTTCAATTTATTTACACTACTTCACTAATTGAATTTAAATTAATTTCTATTTGATACTCCAATTTTTAATTAAAAATATATATCTTACTAATTTATATTTTTAAATTAAAATATAAAATTTCATAGTACATATATTATTAAGTAATATCATATAAATTATTTTTAATTATTTAAAAGAAAATATTTAGGCTTAACCAGTTCTGGTTCAACCGATTGAACCATTAAACCACTGAACCAGTGACTTGATCGGTTTGCTGTAACTATGTTACAAACTCAAGAGCACAAATAATTATGATTTGAGAGCCACATATGTCGTGAAAAAAAGATCAGTAGTACCCAATTCAGCATAAGTTTGTTCGAATCAAACTCATTTAATGTACATTTACTAGATGTTTTTTAATTCCCAAATTAAAGCTAGTGTCTTTTACAATCGACCAGCGTTCGGGATAACTCAACGAAATACTAGAAGATAGCTACAGTTAAGGAATCAAACAATATACTTATATAACAAAACGATCAATTATAAGCAATTTATTATTCATTAGTATAACAATGAGCAAGCTTTATCCAATAATTAAAAAAATAGAACCCTAGTAAGGTGATAATATAGGGATACCTTTTGGGAAATGGATTGATGGGCGGCCTTGTAATCCTTGTGAAGGATGTATAGGCCCGCCACCGATGCCGCTGCAGCGCCAGAGAAGAACGATGCAAATCTAACCCTCGTCACGTATCCCATTTCTCCTTCTGTTGCCTGATTTGATTTTTCTCTTGTTGTTTGTTGAAAATTGAAATTGAAATTGAAATAGAAATAGAAATACCTAGGAGAAAAGGCAAACACTACTGTATGGAAGAAATGGAAGGCAAACTACGTGACATATGGGCCTCAACCCGAAATCGGCATAACATGGACTAGGCTTCAATTATTATATCCGTCTAATATATGAGGCCTTTTCCCTTGGTGGTCTTACGCCCGTTTGATATGGTGATCGAATCTTCCACTCATTAAAGACAACTTAGGAAACGAGAAGAAAACTTACAAGCTCCCTCCGCTAATGAAAATTGCTGAAAATTTAGAGTTCTGAATTTTTTATATTTAAAAAACAAAATTTCATCCAATACGCAAATAAGTATACTCGTATAATACACCCACTCTCTCTCTCTCTCTCTCTTATTGAGTGCCCTAATTTTTTAATTGTTCTTGAAGCCTAGACTAAAATGTTTCAAAAATATGTTTATATATTATTTTTTTATAAATATTTTTTACGTTGTCTTAAAATTTTTATAAAAAATATTTAAAATATTATTAAGACGAGGAAAGTAGATATCAATAATATAATTGTCACAAACACAAACACAAGTCATTTAATGAGAGATAATGGTGAACATGCAGCGCACACAGAAAGACATGATGATCCAAGCAAGTCACATAATCACATGCTATGCTAGCACCTTTCGATCTTTCTTCTAAATATTGTACTCTACAAATGAGTGGATCCTGATCAAACTGAATACTATTTATTTATTTATTTATTTATTATTGAGCTATAATTAAAAAGGAGGTGAAACTGCGAAAGAATTAATGCATGCATGCCAGGCCGGAGGCCAAATTGATACGATCAACATAGTAGTGTGTTCGTACTGAATTGGTAGCTGTTAGAACAGTAGCAAAATTGTGAATGAAATACGGATTTTAACAATAAATTGTTTTAGAAATATTGTTTATAGTTTGAGGCGTGAAACATTGTTTTTAAAGTAATAATTGTCTCAACTTAATTTTTTTTTTTTATTAGAGTTTGCTACCGGTGTAAAAGACAATTCATTTTCATAATATAACAAATCAAACCAAAAAATCTCAAATAGCAACTCTAAAGATTTTCTTCAGAACCTGCTATGGAGACTTAATTTGGTATTAATCTGAAAAAAAGAAATACAGCAGAAGGAGGCTTGAATTAATTTTTGGATTTCCTGCAATGGCTTTATTTAAAGGACTGAAGAGATGATCGTGACTCAGTACAAGTGTACACCAATCAAATTATAGTATAAAAGATATTGATCACACGGAGATTAAAATTAACCAATTATGTATCAACTTCGACAATTCTTTAACTTATCAAACGAAGCAATAAAGATTCAATTTTTATTTGAAAAAATTATTTAATTAACTACTAAACTAATCTAATAAAATTAAGGTTTTAAATAATAATAAAAAGGCGTGCTAAGATTTTGACTTCACATACCCGATCATAATTATACCAATTGATTTATCATGCAAGTTATAGAATTTATCCTATTGTGATAGTAGAATTTTTCTAAATTGGATTACTACTCTATTTCTAGTTATAGCATCTCTACTCCAATTATTAACCATACACTCTCCATGCAAAATTTAAATAATATAAAGAGCATTAAGTTCTATGGAAATTCCCAGATTCATTAACCATTACCTAGTTAAGTTATTATCGAAATTACACAAATAACTTAGACTATCTCTAGCTAAATTTAATTTCTGGTTATGATCCACTCGAGCACTCACTAATTGTCTCATCTCGGTACTTAGACTATGTGAAAAAAATATGCAAATAGTACTAAATTATTTAGAAGTATTAAGAACATGAATCATAACTCACAAAATAATAAATTCACATAAAAACACATGATAAAACTAGTAGATCTAATTAATCATAAGTAAGATCTATATAATCTTAGTACAAAGAAAATTAGAACATAACTAAATTAATAAAAAAAAGAGAAAAGTTTAGAGTATATAAACCCATAAGTTTACTCGAATGAAAAAGCCTTCGTCATTTGTTGGAAAGCCTTCCACCGAGCACCACTTTTACAAAACTATTACTAATCTACTAGTTATGAATAATAAAAATTGATACATTAAGTGCCCAAGGGTGTATGGTATTTTTAGGATAGGTTACACAATCCAAATTTGTCTAAAATTCGCATTAGAAAAGTCTGGTTCAGATCCCCCTACATAATCAGATTAGGAAATTGAAAATCCACATTGGACACCTCCCACGGCCGTGGCCATGGTCATGGGCAGCCCATGGGAATTGCTGGAAATTGCCACTTTGTTATTTTAATTACAATTTTGCCATGTTTCAGTCCAGATTTGCTCCTAGTCCATTCCGAGCCAAGATTTGCATGAAAATAGGCCCAAATTAGGACGAAAGTGTCTAGCCCGGTGACGATGGGGTTAGCACGAGACCACAATCGAAGGTAATTTATCTGCTCGTTGCATGATGTAGATCGTCCCAAATTAGGGTTAGTGTTTTCACCCTATCCTTAATTAGGACAAACGTGGTAGCCCACGTGGTAACTCGCACGATCGGCCACTCTCGAGACTCGACTGTCTGCCGCGCCCAAAGAAGGACCGAGCACATCTCTCGGCCCCCGAAAGGTCGGCCACTCTCGAAACTCGGTTATTCGTCTCTCCCAAAGAAGGATCAAGCCCGTCTCTCGACCCCCGGAATGAGCTAGCATCCATCTCTATCCGGGCGAACCAACGTCGTCGAGAACTTTCAAACTATGCGCCTTAGGCCCGGGCCTCCCGAGCTAGCAGGCCCAATTTATCTCATCGATTGGGCTTGACTCAGTTGGGTTTGGGTCCAGCGGCCCAAAGGCCATAAAACAAGTTCTAAGACGACGTCTAATCGGCCGCCTAACATTTGCAGCCTTGTCAACTCAAAGGAGGCGCGCCATACCTGCTGTCAACTCAAAGCAGAAGCACCACGCCTACTTTATCGGGCTGCCGGTCACGGCCAACTCTACAAATACCATCTCATTTGCATAAATGAGGGGATCCTGCTCTCAACACACAAAGAGCCAAAACTCTGCAAAAATACAAACTCAGCGGTAAACCTTTCCCTCCCATCTTAAACTTGGATTATCATCATAAGTCCAATACTAACTTAAGCATTGGAGAGGGGAACGAGGAAACAAACCTCTCATGTTGCCCGTGTTTTAGGTGAACCTACTCTTGCCGACGTGTGCCCAATTGGAACTGAAGTTTGGACTTGGTCAACGGTTGGGTTGATCCCAACAACTGGAGCTAGAAGGAGGGGCATCTCTGTCATACACGATCAAACTCCATACTAAACCTTTTCAGCACACATGTCTGCCCATCAGAGTAGTGCAAAGCCTGAACCCGACCCCCAAGGTATGTAGGGCGTCGGAAGAATGCATACAGTAACTCCCAGATCCCCTGGAAAACAACCTAATCTCCAAGTCAACTCACAGGAAAGCGCCCATGAGGCAATGACGGCCGACTCCCAGCGTCGCTCCCTGGTGCAATGGAGACGTGAACGGAGGCGACCTAGGAAGGTCGAAGGGCACCAAAATGCTCGAGATTTCCTCAACTCCCTCTAGAACGAGAGGCTTGCAAAGTTGCTCCAAGAACGACGCAACATTACTCTCGAAATCAAGAGGCTAAAGAGCAAATGCATCATGGGGGACGGTCAGTTTTTTCAAACTGGCGGTCGACATGAGCGCCCCCGCACTGCCACACACCACCCCCAGACAGTTGAGTCCCGACGCTGGACGCCACAACATTCACACAGGGACAAGTAAGCCCACTTGGGTCGTTCGGGTAACTGGGAGCCCCAAGTCCTTATAGAATCCGAGGCCCTCGACTAGCGGGCCCCGTTGATTGCCTGGACCATGGGATCCTCATAGACGACAAGACCGAAAGTAGAAGATTAAAGTTCAAGGAAGATTGAAGTTCAAGGTGGCTCAAGTCCTTGTAGAATCCGAGGCCCCCGACTGGCGGGCCCCGTTGATCGCTTGGACCATGGGATCCTCCCGGACGACAAAACCAAAGGCAAAAGATTGAAGTTCAAGGCGACCTCATTTGTGATGATGAACGACACACTATACAGACGAGGGTCCATTACTTTCCTTGTATGTTGGTCCATCATAGGTTGAGACCATTCTTGAAGAAGTCCATAGTGGCAGTTGCAGTAGTCACATCAGAGAAAAAACTTTGGTTGCCCGGATAACTCGGGTAAGTATGTCCGGTTGAACAATTTTCATTACACAACCATGCATTAACAATTTGCTCGCTCACATACGATAAAATTTACTAGTCGGGCAATCTTCATTACATGACTGCGCATTGTAACAGTTCGCTCGCACACATTCAACAAACTTATGTCTACGGTCGGGCAATTTTCATTGCACAACCATAAATTGTAACAGTTTGCTCGCCTACATACGATGAATTTTCTTATAAATAAAAACGTCTTTGAACATAATCAAATAACTCATGGTCCTAGTTCACTTATACGCCCTATCTGCACGACCATAAATACTTGGTTCGAGGGGCACGAGTAAACTAACCATGCCTACGTTTCACTTGTACGCTCTATCCGTGCGGCCATAAACACTTGGTCTGAGTAGTTCGAGTAAATTAATCATGCCTACGTGATAAGAGCTATTTTGGACTTAATATTTTGCTATCTTTTGCTTTTGATTTATAAAAATTTGCTTAAAAGCCCAATCAAATATGCAATAATTGTTATATATTTAGTTTGGATCACTACTCCTTGTTTGGGTTTTGTTTTATAGGTTTTTGGACCTCTTTTCGTTCGATTCTGGGCTTAGAACGGACAAAGAACGAGGATGGGCTGAAGAAATGGCAAAGCAGACAAAAAATTCACGATCCAGCAACTCTCACGGTCAACCCGTGGGAGGAGCCATGGCCGTGGCATGGGCCACGGGTAGACCGTGGGAGATGGCCGAACTTCGATTTTTGATTCCTGTTCTGATTCTGAAAGAGGGATTTGATCCAGACCATTTATGCAAGAATTTGATCTAGATTCAGATTGTAATTCTGACCCTATAAATAGCCTAGATCTCAAACCAAATGGGGTACTTAATTTTCATAATTCATAGCTAGTAGAATAAGAGTATAAGTTGTAAACGGTGCTCGGTGGAGGCTTTTTCATACAATACGAAAGCTTTTCATATGAGTATTATTATAGGTTCTATTATTCTCAACTATTCTTTATTCTTATTTAATCCAATTATGTTCTAATTTTCTTTGTACTAAGATTAGATGGATCTTGCCCATGATTAATTAGATTTACCGTTTATCATTTTTTTATGCGAGTTTATTATGTTGCGAGTTATGTTTCATGTTCTTAATGCTTCTAGATATCTGGCCAATGTTTGGATG
>JAUMHB010058611.1:0-15064 GCA_032359685.1 Pittosporum tobira
TAACAGAGATCATTTATAGCCTTCAAGAGCTACTATGTATAAAAGAATCAAACTTCCAGAGGAACAATGCACAAAAAGGAACAGAAACGTAATTAAAGAAAAACAAGACTAATGAATTAAGTAATTAAAAAAATGAATAAAATTTCTGAAATCGCTATAGAAAATCGTCAATGTCGAAATAAAAAACCCACTATATACATAAAACCTTCCCTCCAACTATAAACAATAGAAGAAAATGACTTATACAATTTACAGGGGATATATATATATATATATATATATATTTATAGCCACTGTACTGTGTCCACACTGGGGGCTGAATTCGAGGCAGCAAGAAGAGCTGCTCCAATACCCGATCCGTCCTCCATGACCTTGAGAATGACATAAGGGGCGATTTCATCTCCCAAAATTTCAGCAACAGCCTCTTTTAAGTACTCTCTGAACATGGTATAGCTTGTATACAAACCCCCCTCGACTGCCACAACTGTTCTTCTCATTTTTTTAATATTTCCACCTCTGCTTCTTCCACTGGTGATACCTCCACTCCCATCCCGACCAATCTTCTTCAAGATTCCAACTATACCAGCAGCTGCCAAACGGGCAGCCCTGCGGACAACCACATCACAAATATTTACAACGAGCTTTCGAACATTTAAAGAGACGTCAGAGATCTGAAATGGCAAAAACACCAAGCAAACAAGAATATGAATAATTGCGATGCAATGAACAATGTTTATGAAAAATAAATTGGCCTGGAAGTGAGAAAAGATGATCATAAATCTACCTCCAAGAACTCTTTCAAAATCTTGGCTACCTCCCTCAAGTCTGAGGAATTATCCTCATGCATAGCAGACATCAACGGCGTCCTGAAATTATTTTGAAGATATGAAGAAAATTTTGAAATAATGTCACACCTTGTGATGTAAACTAAAGCATAAAACAAGGATCCTTGATTGTCATATACTCCCTCTGTCTTGCTTAAGTATACCTCACACCTTCTGATGTAAACTAAAGCATAAAACAAGGATCCTTGATTGTCATATACTCTCTCCGTCTAGAAAAGGATGGCATAAGAATACCTCAAGCCATCCTTCTGGCAATGGAGGTAGTATGACTAGTCACTCATAATATGTACAGCTTTTATGACATCCTACCCACTTAATAATAAACAAGCTAAATTCTAAAAGGAAACAAGGTAACCAAGTGACTATAGTAAAAACAGGAATCAAAAACTACTAACTTGACATGTTATAAAAACCTAGACATGTCAAACGATCTCCAACTAAGTGTTCAGGTGTTAATAATTATAACCTCCAGATAAGTCCTGTAGATATTTTGGCAACATTGGATTTGCTTGGCCCACTAACTACCTGCCCCCTTAACTCAGAGCACAACATGTAGGTATGCTCCATCTTCCTGGTCCAAGCCCTACCCATCTGCCCGCTTCAAGGCAAAAGTAATGTTCGATATCTAGCTGGCTCTACCGCATACTCCAATGATAATTTTTCAAAATAAGTTAGCATAACAGTCTAAAGATCATTTTCAAGGATAGTTTAAGGATGGATGACCTAGGGAATTGTCCTTAGCACGTATATGCAACGAGATATCAACCATATTTAGCCACATGCAAATTTGAATCGGTTAAAAATTTAATATATATGGGTGATGACCCGTTCATTTAGGCATGTAATAACACTGCTAGTGACACCTATGCAACCAAGTCACATCCCTTGAACAATTTTTCCTTGTAGTTGCACATTTATTTCATTTCCATGTTTAGATCATTTGGAACAAAGCCAACTATATTTAAATATGCATTCCCAATTTGGAGTGAAGTAATTTATATGCAGTTCGGAAAAAATGCTTGAAATAAAATTATGCATCATCATGTGCATGGTTCCGGGAATGGTAGTATGAACATATGAAACCAAGAGTGGGAGAGAGAGATATATATACCTCAAACTAAAGGGCATTGATAGCTTAGAAGACACAGGTCCAAAAATATCTGACTCGCGTGACATCCTAAGAATTACTCTTCTTACAATATCACCTAGATACATTCCCGATATCATTTTCTCAAAACCCTGTAGCAAAGTCAAGAAATTGACAACTCACTTACTTTACTCAATTGCTTTAAGGAAGGAAGAAACTAAAAAAAAATTAAAAAAAAAAAAGGAATGTGCACGTCTTTTTAGGGAAGCGCAACAAAAACAAATCTTTACCTGATCATGCGGGTTTGGGCTGTCAGCATCTAAATCGATATCATAAGATGTTCTGGGCAAATGAGATGACCAAAAGTTTCCCCATTCCATATTGACTACCTAATTGATAAAAGGACACATAAGCATGCGAGTAAAATAGCTAGTTTCTTTTATTAAATAAAAAAAAGAAAGTTCTTTTTTTGTGCATATTTATAAATGTAGGTCAAGTATAAAATTAGGAAAGTCAAGGAAGAATACCATGCCTCCTGAAGTAGCAAGAAGGCCATGACATTTAACAATAGCATCTGCCCGCTCCAAATAGCAGGCATTTGTACCTGTCCCAATTATAACTGCAGCAACTGTATCTTCATCATGATAATGTCCACGAGCTAATGTCCCCACGGTGTCATTTATCTGATAAGATATATGAGAAACTTAGAGTAATCAAAATATGATGTTACAGGTGCAAAAAATGAAAAAATAATTTAAGGACACAAAAGCGCTTACAAGTGCTGCTACCCTCATATCTAGACCTCTTCTAGACATTGCTTGTTTTAAACATGAAGAAACATCTTTCCCAACCTGAAAAGACAACAATTTTTGGACCACATTAGGTTCAATAAAATAAAGGCCATGTTAGTCACTCTTGAGATCATAGTATCAGTAAATCAACTTAGTTTAATCCATCAAGTAATTCTTCCTCCCATGTTTTTAAGTCGAGAATTTTTTTTTTTCTATTTCATAAAGAACTAGCAAGATGACAACAAACACAAGTGCTGCAAAGCCCCAGTAGGAAGAATAGTAAATATAAATGTGATTCTTTTAATGGAATAAAGGGAGTATTTTCTATTGAGAAAAATATTTCCTTTCACATATTTTGAACGATTTTGAGCATATATATAAACTAATATAACAAATTCCAACTGACCATGTCCTGAATGGAAAACCCTTTTGTCCATTTGATAAGAGTTCCAGATGTGACAGATAATTGTCTCACAGGAAATGAAAATGTAAATCCAAGTTCCCTTCCTTTCACCCGTGAAGCTTCCAAACCATTTCCTTCCCTTTCAACAAACTCCTTCAAGGAAGATGCAATAAAATCAAAAAGGTCCTGCCAACCAAGGAAAAAAAAAAGGTTAGTTCTTGTAGCAGCATACCAGTATTTAAGGACTAGAAGAATAAGCGATCAGCCACCTCGCTAGTGCTTGTCATTAAATGTTGAGGAATGGGTTGCCGTTCTACGTCATGCCCAACAATAGACTTTTCGCCCCCAAGTTGAACCCGCAAAACCCTAAAATTAGTGCCTCCAAGATGTAGAGCATAATATGTTCCCTTCTCACTCCTAGAGGAGGAGGAAAAAGGAATAAGCAACTTCGAAATTCCAAACTCAAATTAAACAAAAGAAAATCATTTGATATCCATTTTAAGTTTGTAAGACGGCATATAGAGAGTGGAAGAAAGACAGCATTTCAAAGAAGACGACCACCTTTCAAACGCCACACAAAATTTAAAAGAAAACCCAAACAAAAGAACTATACAGTTACATAAAAGATAAGAAATGCACACCCATTTGCAAGTAAATGACAATGCATATAGATACACAAATTGACGGAACCTTAAACCTCGTAGTCATTTTATTTAATTTTTATAAGTAAATTTGACAGCACATAACCAAAAAACAAAGAATAATAAACACTCATTTGAGTAAATACGAACAAACTAAAAATAACCATCCTCAAAATTCTATATTCAAATTAATCAAAGATAAGCAATTGATATCCAACAGTACTGGTGAGAAGACATTGTGCCATTTTATAGGCCTACGAGAGAATAAAAACACACGATTAATTAAAACATAAAACACATACAGATACATAGGCCTATATCTATAGATAAATAAGTGTTATACCCATTAGGAAGATTGTGGATGAAAGTGAGCAGCATCCTGAGCTTACTCCCACCTTCAGATGCCAACCCAGCATGCATCTCCACAGCAATAGCATCCACCACCAGCCTTAGCCTCCTACACGACGTCGTACAATTCTGTTCCAACTCCTCCAAGACGCTCACCACCTTCCTCCACCTCCTCCTCCTCCCCACTGCCCTTCCCACCATCACCGCCGCCACGCCCACTGTTGCCGCCGCCACCCCCACTGCCAATCTCACCGCCCACTTCCCCATTTCAACAACTAGCAACAATAACAAATTTTGGTTCTCTTCTCATGAATAAGAAGGAGTTTTTGATGATTCTAAGAAATGGGCTCTGCTTGTGGGGTTCCGAATGTTTAACACGTAATTAATCGGCAATCAGGAAAAGGTAGCCGGAGGAGATTTTAGAGAGAGGGGGAGGCGGCATATGTTATAAGAGTGCGTTGGAAGGTGAAGTGGAGGCCACTTATATTGATGAACAAAAGACGGATTTGCCCACGGGGAATATGCAAATGGCGGATTTGTCGGCTTTTGGAAAACGTGAATTTTGCTCATTTTGTTGACTGTTTTTTTGAATAGTGATGGACACGTGACATTGATTTTTATTTGTGTAACGGGTTATGCTATTTGACATTGCACTGGGTGATATCTACGGTTTTGCCATTTCTGTTTTGGTCAAAGTTGGCCTCGTAACCTTGACTCGCTACTTTGGACCATGGTAGGACCAGATTGACCTTTTTCTAATGGGAAGAAAATGAATGAACGTGACAAACCCACGTCTTTAAGCTGAACTCATTAATATTATAATATATGTAGACTGATGCATGTGTTTAATTTAAAATTATTTTTAAAAAATTATTTTTTATTATTAAATTTGGTGCATCATTTTACTTTTGTCTTTTGGACCATAAGATTAGCGTCGAATGTCACTATTTATGCTGGAAGATTTACAATTTCACTATTTTTGTTGTCATTAAATTGTGTTTTTTTTTTAAGTATTTTTTTGAGCATCAAACTTACAAACTTTTTTTTATTGAAGAGATTATCAGAATGTTTAGTATTATTTGAGCAACTTTTTAAATTGTTTTTATTAATTATTAAATTTTAAAAATGATACGCTTAATTATCATAATATTTATCTATTTACAAAAAGAACAAATTTATAATTATACATGCAACTTATGTAGTAATAAAAATACAATATTATCAAGAAGGATTCACAAATAATTCTCCACCTATGTGTTATTGATTTTATCTGTTCACATGTTAAGGACTTGGTTGTAATCTTGTAATAATAATAATTATATGTTGCACTTTCAAATAAAAAGAGACATTATGGTGTTATCAATTGAAAATTTCCACAGTATACAAGTCAAGCAAGATATGCAGGTAAAGAGGTATTAATTAAATAGTTAACTTTGAGACATGAGTTCTTATTTGTAAGATGTTTTAGATAAAAAAATTTACTCAATATTATGGTGTGGAGACTTGTTATAATATCCCCAAATCCGAGTATCCACACCCCGACTTAAGTTGTCAATTTATTAATAATATCATAACTTACATAAATATACACATGACTTTATTGTCTCACACGAAAATTATAAAGTACATCATATCACACTTGAAGTATTATACATGACACTCTTCACAAATTATTGTTCTCTAGGATGGTACGCAACGGAAATATCTAAGCAATTGTACTATCTGGACCTCTAGTTCAATCTCTCTAATAACTCTGCTATCAGTTATCTGCACTTGAAAGAAATATGAAACAAATGAGTGAGCTCAAATAGATCATTAAGAAATACCATGACTAAGGGTAACTGAAACAAAAAAAAAAATATTGTTAGCCTTATAAGTCAACAAATTAGATGTGAATGAGAATATAGACATATAAAATACTACTAACGTAACTGTAAGTAAGGGTGCACATCGGTCGGTTACGGTCGATTATTACTCAAAAAATCAACCGATCCAACGGTATCGGTTATGGAACACGCCATAACCGAATCCGATCCAACCCAAGCATATCTGTCGGTTATCGGTTGGTTGGTTATCGGTTATTTTCTGTTGGTTGGTCGGTTAAGTAATTATATATTGTTGTACTTCTAAATATGCAACAAACTTGAAAATTGATATATTGCTCTTCAATATTATTCATAAATTCTCTATAAATTGAACATTCTCTTTAATGTCAAATATTATATCAAGTAAAAACCAGAAGTATATAGAGTATATATCACATAAATTAAATCCTCGTATGTTTAACTTATGGGAGCACATGACTTTAAAATCACTGTTGTTCCTCGCTAAAAAAAAAAAAAAGAAACTCCAAAATTAAAAAAAGAATAAATATTACTAAATGTAAAAATTAATTTTAGGCAACAAATAAGGTTATATATGTGTGTATATGTATATATATGTGTGTTTATATAAGTGTGTGTCCATGTGTGTGTGTATATATATATATATATATAATATCGATTGGTTACAGTTAAAAAATATTTTACAATCGTAACCGACCGAATATATCGGTTATATAATTTTTTTCATCTAAAATTTATCCGTTTAATCGGTTCGATTTGTTTTTTAGTTCGGTTTTGTTCGGTTCGGTTAATTGACTCGGTTCAACCAAAATTTTGTGCAACCCTAATTGTAAGGGAAAGGTAAGCACAAAAATAAGTATTTATGAATATCTAAATTTTTCAGTCTTAAAACCGTCATCATGATATCTTTACTAGACATACTAGCATATGTGACTTTACCACACAGGTAAACGCTACTAATATCACAAGTCTTTACTCCCGACTAAAGATAACCACAATTAAGTAATTCTGCCACCCATGCCAATAATATCTTAACTGTATGCCATTGCCACTCAAGCTAAGGTATCCACAATCAATATATGATTCTGAAACTTGATGATTACTTAAATAATTAAGATGTAACTTTCAATGTCTGTAACGAAAGTAGTCATATATCAACAAGATAAAAATCAATAAATTTAGGAATTATTGTTACTCAAATAGTAGTAACAATTGTTCAATAATCAAATTGTCAACATATGTCCAAATTGTCAACATATATTCAAGGTCAATTATAATATTCAATCTCAAGAGTTTTAAAGCTAAATAAAGCATGTCTAGTCAAAAGATTCTGTTCAAGAGGAAATGATAGCATAACGTAAAGGTCAAATGATATTCCTTCCGGTGGAAGCAAAATGATGGTACTCCTTATCTTAACGCGTACTCTATAAAGTTATGTCTTCCTATGAGTAGTTGACCCATAAATCATTTTGTATATTATAATATAATTAATGACAAAAATATATTTAAGTATATATTTTGACCATAGTTTTACAAATTCGTCAAATATCAATTTATAATATAAAATAATTTTGTATGATTTCAGAGTCATATAAAAAAAACTTTGTTTAAAAGTTTTGTAATAACTTACAAAATATTTGAAGAAGAACAAAGGTAAAGCTTTACATAAATCTTACAAAGAATACTTCTCTTAAAATATTTGATATAATAAATGTACTTTGCAAGTTTTGTACGTAGTATATAATATGATTTAAAATTATTTCATCAAAAATTATAAATAAAGATAAGTGTTACTTGAAAGTTTTTTGCACTAATACTTGTATTCTCTTACAAAAATAGTTTTAGTAACACTTTGGAAATACTCACAATAATTTTGTAGTATCAAGGAAGCACTCAATATAGCACGAAGAGAATGAAGCAATGCGTGAAAATCATTCATCTCAAGCCATCTATTTATACTAAAAAAATTGCCAACCTTCCCCAAGAAGTTTTCTCAAATAAATACTTCATCTGACAATTTCAAAATATATTTTTTAAAATAATAATAAAATACCAAAAATTTATATTATGCTTTTTGAAAAATAATAATAAAACACCAAAACTTCATTTTATTCTTTTTGAATAATAATAATGAAGCACAAAAACTTTATTTCATGCTTTTCGAATAATAACAATAAAACCAAAACTTCATCTTATACTTTATGAAAAATAATAATAAAACAACAAAACTTTATTTCATTCTTTTTGAATAATAATAATAAAACACAAAAACTTTATTTCATGCTTTTCGAATAATAACAATAAAACCAAAACTTCATCTTATATTTTATGAAAAATAATAATAAAACAACAAAACTTCATTTCATGCTTTTTGAAAAATAATAATAAAACAATAAAAGTTCATTTCATGCTTTTTGAATACTAACAATAAAACCAAAACTTCATCTCATGTTTTATGAAAAATAATAATAAAACACTAAAACTTCATTTCATGCTTTTTCAATAATAATAATAAAACTAAAACTTCATCTCATGCTTTATGAAAAATAATAATACACCAAAATTTCATTTTATGCTTTTTGAAAAATAATAATAAAGCACAAAAACTTCATTTCATGCTTTTTGCAAACTTAAAAACTTCTCCCAAAAATTTTAATTCTTCCTTGGAAAACTTTCTACACCAAGTATCTTTTATACTCCAACCCACGTGAATCATACCACATAACTATTTTGTTATATGAATTCCGTTTGTAGCAATTTTCACCATTTAACCCTTATCAAAAATTTTACACTTATTCAGATAAATATTATTTCCAACTACATATGCGAAAATTAGTCACTCATAATACAAGTCATACCAATATAACATTATAACATCTTCTAAGCTTTCATTCTAATAATTCATCTAACCATTTATAGATATCCAATTCAGTAAAACTAATAATTCTTCTACCGACTCTTTAAATCATTTCTTATCTGTCATCTATGCTATAACTCATTTACCTTCATATATCCAGCGTCATACACTAAATATTATTGGTTCTATAATTATTTACTTAATTATTATCTCTAATATTGAGAAAATATTTAATATTATTGATACTAATCATAGCAAATTATTTAACAAAAAGTCTTTCTATTATTCATAATATTTTTGCAATTATTGTTGGGATAATAATATAGTAGAAAGTGATAGGTCAATAATTATTGATTTTTTGAGTCTTATGACGGGTCAATAATTGTCTAACAATCTTTCTTATAGGGTCCACACGTTTTTTGTAAGAACCCAATATTTTTAACATATTATGAAATTTATTTATCTTAAATAGTATGATATTTTTGGGGTAAAATAAGCTATATGGTGCTAAATGCAAATATTAATTTTCGACATAAAGAATGTTTAAGCTGTCGCTAGGGAATATTCGTTCTCGTATCGTACGCCGCATAACAACAAAGTATTAGTGGACCCCACAACGGAATACGTATGGATGTAAGTAATTAATTAATCACTCAAACCATAATTCATAGATAAATTTAGAATACCCAATTGCAGATAATAAATTAAATACCTTGTTTAGAATTCATAGCAGCGGAATAGAAAAGAAATTGATTTGTGAACCAAGTTCCACTCTCTTAATCCTTACCTTATGCTGGCTTGATGAGAAAACTTTAAGCATTCCTTATGAATATGAAACTCTTGTATGACGACTTATATTACATAAAGTAATTTTGTTGTTAGGGTTAATAGAGATGACTTAGTTCTTTATTTATAACCTAATAAATAAATTCAATGGGCCTACCTATCACAAACCCAATAGTTTATTTTATAACTCACACTAACCAGCCCATATTAAATTAATTCGAGTCCATATGTCACACTTTATTGAACTTGCTGATTATAGTCTAATTAAATATAATTAATTATAATCCCATATTAATATAATATTATAAAATAATATTACATTCTCTCATTTGGGATATACATTAATTGTATTGGGCCCTTTATTAAAATTAGTAGTCTAGTAACCACTCTAAAATCAATCGAGTCCCATAAAATCTCAAACTCTAAATTGTGGTGGTAACTGCATCATTAAGTGACACAGAGCCTCCCATAATCACGAGAGTCTTTGACTCTACTGATACAGATTCAATATGACAGTGCGGTGATCAGATAATACCCAAATGAATCCTCATTTGTTATACTCGTCAGTCATCACTTTATGGTTCTTCATGAACCCCGTATGTATGTCCTTACTTTACTCAAACTTTATTTGTCATTAGACATAGCATAAGTCAAATCGTTAATCAAGATTGACACACACACCTCGACTTTAAACAATGACATGTCAATTAATGAAACACCAACGTGTATACAACAGTTATAACAAAACTATAATTTATTAACTTCAATGCATGTCTAAGACAAAATCAATTGTTAACTAAAAAATATTCATTACAAATGAATAAAATTTATAAATACTAGAGCAATAATTTTGTCTCCCACTAAATAAATGCATCCCAAGATGCAACCAAACCCATGTTAGCTACATGTCTTTCAAATACACAAGGGCGAAGACCTTTAGTTAAGGGATCAACAATCATATCATTTGTACAAATATGTTCAATTGTAATATCACCTAATTTGACCCTTTCTTTTATGGTCAAGTACTTAACCTCCATGTGCTTAGCCCATGTGACACTTTTATTATTGTTGATGAAATCAACTACTGAACTATTATCACGGTATAATGGTATAGGCCTGTACACAAAATCAACAACATTAAAACTACAAATGAAGTTATGAGTCAACTACTCTAAATAGTTGCTCCATAGCATGCCACAAACTCTGCTTTCATAGTTGAAGACGAGATCAATTTGTTTTTTGAACTTTTCCAAGATACTGCCCCATATGCCATCATAAAGATAAAACCTGTTGTAGACTTCAACTCATCGTTACATCCAGCGAAGTCAGAATTTGAGAAACCAACTAACTGAAAATTATCAATCCTCTTGTAGGTCAGCATAAAATCTTTTGTCTTCTTCAAGTACCTCAAAACCTTCTTGGCAGCTACCCAGTGATCATGACCATGGTTTGATTGAAATCTGCCAAGAAGACTGACTGCAAAGGCAATGTCTGCTCTAGCACACACTTGAGCATACATGGTACTCCCAACTGCACTAGCACATGGTATTTTTTTCATGACTTCTTTCTCAACATCGTTACGAGGGCATTGTTTAAAGTTTAGCTTATCACCTTTAACAATGGGAACATTCCCTGGTTTGTAATCCAGCATGCTGAATCTCTCCAAAATACGATCAATATATGCTCGTTGTGATAAACCCAATAAGCAACTTGAATGATCCCTATGGATTTGAATGCCAAAGACAAAAGATGCCTCACCAAGGTCCTTCATGTCAAACTCCTTAGAAAAAAATTGCTTCGTATCATGAAATAATCCAGTGTCACCACTTGCCAACAAGATATCATCTACATATAAAATGAGAATAATAAACTTGCACACATGGACCTTATGATATATACATTGATTTACAAGATTTTCTTTAAAACTAAATAAAGTCACCACACTTTCAAACCTATAATATCACTGTCGAGAAGCTTACTTTAAACCATAAATAGACCTTTTAAGTCTACAAACCATATGATCACCATTATCAACTACAAAGCCTTCAGGTTGTACCATATAAATTTTTTCATTAAGGTTTCCATTTAAAAAAGTCGTCTTTACGTACATCTGGTGTAACTCCAAATCAAATTGAGCTATTAATGTCATGATTATTCTAAAAGAGTCTTTAGATGAGACTGGTGAAAAAGTCTCATTAAACTCGATACCCTCTCTTTGAGTAAATCCCTTAGCTACCAGTCTAGCTTTAAATCTTTCAACCTTCTCCGTGGAATACTTTTTGGTTTTATAGACCCACTTACAACCAATAGGCTTACAGTTGTCTGGTAACTTAACAAGCTCCCAAACATCATTATGCTTCAACGACTGTATTTCATCTCTCATTGCATCCAATCACAAATCTAACTGGAGATTGGATATAGCTTGTGTGTAAGTCAATGGATCAACCACACACCCAATATCATAATCACTTTCTCCCAAATATATCTCATAGTCTGGTGGTATAGCTAATCTTCTTTCCTTGGTAGACCTTCTAACTAGAGCCAGTATAACAATATTTTCAACTAGAGGATCATCAACTCTTGTATTATGAACATTATCCTGAACCTGAACGGGTACTCATGTAAGTGGGATAGGCTCAATATGTATATTATTAGGCAAAGAAAATGAGGCACTCTCTCCAAACTTTGTATTATCCTCAATAGGGTGAGAACAACTACTGGGTTCAGCTATATCAAACTCCAAAAATTTTGCTGTTTGTGATTCTATAATTATAGTTCATCCACAAGGGTTATAAAATATGTACCCCTTAGAATGATCTAGATAGCCAACAAAGAAACAACGAGGAGATTTGGAATCTAACTTTCTCAAGTCTAGGTTATACAATTTCATTTTAGCAGGACAATCCCAAACTCTAAAATTATTAAGGGCTCGTTTGGTACAGCTTATTTGAAAATAGATTATAGATTATTTAATCATCAAATTATTGAATAAGTGATTAGTTTTGTTTGGTGTAGTTTCTGAATAAGTGATTATTCAATAAGTTTCTGAAACTTAACTTTTTTAGAAGTGATTATTGGTGATTTAGCAGCTTGTACAATCAAAAGTCAACTTATTGAATAAGCTGAAACAAACAGTACTCTAAAGTGATTATAACTTTTTAAAAGGTATAATCACCACAAATAAGCTGAACCAAACAAGGCCTAAGGCTAGGTTTCCTTCCAATCCATAACTCAAAAGGAGTAAGTGGAACTGATTTACTATGAACTCTATTAAGAATGTAAAGGGTTGTTTTCAAGGCTTCACCCCAAAGAAACTCTGGCAAATTTGCTCAACTCCTCATAGTCCTAACCATCTCCATAAGAGTACGATTACGCCTTTCGGCTACTCCATTTTGCTCAGGACTACCAAGCATGGTAAATTGGGCAACGATCCTAGATGCCTCCAAGTATTTGGCAAAAAGACCCTTAAGCTGTCCAGCATTTCCATGTTTGCCATAATACTCCCCACCTATGTCTGACCTCACTACTTTAATAACCTTTCCCAATTGTTTCTCAACTTCAGTCTCAAATATCTTGAATTTCTCAAGAGATTCAGACTTCTCCTTAATTAAGAACACATATCCATAATGGGAAAAATCATCAATAAAAGTAATGAAATAATAATTCCTACATAAGGTGACTGAATAGGGACAACTAATGTCTATGTGGATTAACTCCAATAAATCAGAACTACATTCTACTAATTTATTTTTTATCTTGGACATTTTTCCTTTACAACAGTCTATATATGTTTCATCTTGATTACTAAAGTCAATAGTAAGTAGGATGTTAGACCTTATCAACCTTTCTATTATTTCTTTAGAAATGTGACCAAGTCTCTTATGTCACAACATGAAAGACTGTTCCTTATGTAAGGTCTTTTAGATGCAATATCGCTAACATTATAACAAATATAGAAATTAGTGGGAGTTAAACACACCCTATACAATCCATGAAACAAAGTGCAATGGCCAACAACATTTGAATTAAAAGAAATATTAACCATAGAATTTGTAATCTCAAATGTAAAACCAATATTATCTAACATGGAAACTGAAATTAGGTTCTGCCTAAAGGACGGTACATAAAGTGTTTCTTAATATAAGTTCAAAACCATAGTCTAGAATTAAACAAATCTCTCCCACAAATTCCACTGTTGCATCTTCATTGTTTCCAGCCGTGAGCTTTGATTAATCCTAATTTGGTTTCCTCTTATTTATGAATCCATGTATGATAAAAGCAACATGATTTCCAAAAAGGGATTCTCCTATGTAATAACTTTTGGATACCGAAAGCTATTTTGTAAAGTATTATCTTTTTTCAAGAATAGTTTTATTTTCATCCTTTAGATTTCGAGTAGTTATTTGTTGAGCCGCTCGATCACCCCATGCTATATTTTCTTTGCGTTGGTACATTTGTTTTAGATTTGTTTTAGGGAGTAAACAGAAGAGTGACACTAAATAAATAAATACAAAATTTAGTTAATTATTTATTAAAATGAACTTAATTACCAAATATCAAGGAATAGAAACACGTAAGTTATCAGTACTAGCTTGAATTGTTTCTATACTTGGATATGAATCAAAGGATGAATACTTGAAGTGCTTCTCAATTTTTTTTAAAGTAGAAATTTTAACTTTACTGTATATTTGAATTGATATTATGTAGAAAATAAAGCATTCAAAAACTCAAAAGCTGAGTAATCAAAAAATTACAGAAAATAAAGTATTTTCCAAACAATAAGATATTTGGATAATTAATTAATTTGCTTAATAACTTCGTAATCGGTATTGTTTTTTGATGAATTTTTTCTTGTAAATTGGTTAAGAAAATTTAATAATTATCAGAATATTTTATTATAAAGTTAGATTATTTAATAATATTTTCTTATTAGCTTTTGAGTTTTTTGAATTTTAATTTTCGGCATAATATCAATATAATACAAATCTCTGGTTAAGTTAAAATTTCAACAATAAAAAATTAAGAAGCGGTCAAAATTGTCATCCTTTGAGCATATCTAATTATGGTAACAATTCAAGTATTTACTGATTAGTTATCTTTTTCTATTCCATTAAATTTGGTAACCAGATTTATGTCTAATAAAGAATTTAAAATTTTTATTTCTTCATTAATTTTAATGACACATGAAAAGATTTTGTAAGTAGTGTTAGATGATAGTATATGAAGGTGGCGTAGAAAATTTGAAGTCTAAAAGTATATCTTGAGCAAATAAATGACAAGTTTACCCAGGGACGAGTAGGGTGTAAACGAGTCAAATCGAGTCGAATATTAACGTGCTCAGATTCTACTCGTATATTTAACGAACTTGAAATGAAATTTGTGTTAGAAATTTTCAAAATCCTCAATAATATAAAATTTATAAATATATTTTAATATATTTATTACACAATTTATGATGAAAA
>JAUMHB010058622.1:5306-22665 GCA_032359685.1 Pittosporum tobira
GATTTCTTTAAGGACAGATCGAGAGGGAATATGTATGTATGTATGTATTATTATACTAGTCTTTGCTCTAAAAAATTGATTTCCCTAATTTTAGAATAAACATAGTTCATCTTTTTTCAAATTCCACGTTGATGTGGTTCAACATATTTCGGACAATTAATTTATTTTCTTTAGTAAACTAGTAGTCTTGTATGCGATGCACCAGTTAAGAGTTCTATGTATCGACTGTCTATATATCTGGGTATCAAAGTATATTAATTTGTACTGGGTACAATGAACATAAAGATCGATCAGCATTACTACTTGACCTCCAACTAACTCTACTAATTTAGCAAGTTAATAAATTAAATGAGACATTGAAAACCGAAATATGCATGTGTAAAAGATGATAACTAGCTAGTATACAAGCAGAAGATCAGATTAATTTAATTTGTTCCATTATTAAGTTTTAGGATTTAAATAATTCTTGAATAATAATAGCATATGTTCAAAATTTATATGTTAAATATGCTCTAACTAAATCTCTAGATGCCTAAAACAATTAGTAACTCAAACTCATTTAATTTGTAAGCTGAAGAAATACACCATGACTCTCATTTTCACATACAAGAATATTAATAAAATACATACTTTGAGATACCTCTAGTAACATATAGTTTTTTTTTTTTTATCTAATATATATATATGTGTGTGTGTTGTGTGTGTGTAGAGAAAATCTTAGGAGACTCCCAAATTAAGTAATAGTAGTATTTTAAAAATCAATAGACGAACCTGGTAGTCTAGCGTCTAAACGATTTTGGTCGGATAATAATTAGACATAAGTGAAAATTAATCGATCTTAAGTATTCAATTTATTTAAACATTAAAAATTCTAATTCTAGGATTTAATCGAAACTATACTAGATTTTTTAAAACCGGTGATGAAGAATAGATGCAATGTGCATACGCAGGTGACATGCAATTGTGGTAGAAATTACGAGGGAGTTTCGTTGACGAAGACTTTAAGGTTAGCCGGGAATTGATTCTTATCGGATATACTACTGGAATCCTCGGTTATTTATGTAGCCACAGAAGAATCAAACTAAGATAATGTTAATTGTCGCCTTTTCTTTCCTCTAAGAGCTGTCAGCTGATATCGACTTGTTGAATAATCGACTCCATCTGCCATCTGGCCAACGAGATACTGCTATAGTGTAGCCTTCTGCTGTCGCAAGCACAAGTCGTCATCACCTTCTTTTATTTTCATTAATTTATTAAACTATGTTTCTCATTTTAAGTTTTTGTTTTTATTTTTTATGTAATAAGTCTTTCTCATTTCTAATATTTAAATACTCCAACCGTTTTACAATTAGAGATACTTATGATTTTTAATATACTACATTTTAAAAAAAATTAAAAATTAAAAATAATCTATTTCATTATTGATGTCAAAGTAAATGTTTTCAATTGCATATAACATACTACTACATACTTCTTCCGTCCTAAAAAAAATATTATAATTATTAAAAGTCCATAAATTAAAAAAGTTTCTAGTAGAGAAAAAATATCTAAACCATTTAAATTTGTGTAACCTCACATAAGTAATTTTTTCATAAATATAAACCACATAAAATTATTGATATATGTGTTATAAGATTCTTTTCAAGAATTCTTTTTTAGATTTGTGACATTCTTTTTAGGACTATGAGAGCATAAAGTTTTGAGTTTTAAAAAACTAAAAAATAAAATTTAAAATTTCATAAATTTAATTTAATATAACTCAAAATCATTTTTAATTTTAGAATGGAAAGAATATTTCACATTGATAAACAAGGTAGTAATAATATATTATACATGGTCGACCCATAATTGTTTGTAAAGCATTTTACATATTATTCATTTATAATTGTTTATTCAGATTGTGAAAAATCAAAATTTAAATAAAATCATACAAGCACACTTTAATATTAATCATCCACTATCTAAACGGTTATAAATGAATTAAGTGTAAAGCTACATGTCGTTCTGTTATTCATATATTGTATAGTTCAGCAGGTAGGGGCACTTTGATTAAATCTTCTTTGGCTACTATTCCTATCTTCACATTATCTGGATTTAAAATCTCAGAAGAAACTCTAGAAGAACTTAATAAAATTAATAGAAATTTTTGGTGGGTACATGATAAAAATAATCGGAAGATACAATGGAAAAATTGGAATGTGATCGGTAGACCAAAATTTGAAGGAGGAATAGGAATTCAGGATTTTCACTGTCTTAATGAAGCACTATTAGCAAAATAAGCATGGAGATTCTTAAATAACCCCAATATGCTTATCTCTCGAATCCTAAAAGAAAAATATAGGGTTAACAAAGAATTAATGAAATCACTCAGAAAATTTCAGATAATTTTATGTGGAAAGGTATTCTACATGGCAGAGATCTTATTAAATAAAAAATTTCAAAAACAATTAGGGACGGTAAAAATACAGCTCTATGAGAGGATAAATGGCTCATAAATGATAAACGATTAATTCCACCTCCTATAGGAAATAATCACACCATTGAAGAATATATGCAAGTTAAAGTACACAGTTAATATTAGACAGTCATAAAATTTGGGACATCAGAAAGATAAAAGAAATTATCCCTTCTGAATATTGGCAATTGATTCTCACAACTCCTCCTATATCCAGAACTAATAATGCACAAGACAAAATATACCGGAATGAAGCCTTAGATGAAAATTTCACTATGAAATCAGCTTATTATGTTGCTTTTTAAAAAAAAAAAAAAAACAAAGAAAAACTATATGTCTAATACTCATAATAATGGGAGTCATGGAAAACAAATAGCTACTACTCATGATGGTTCACCTCTAGAACTGAATGCAGGAACTACAACATTCACAACAAATGAAAATATGGCAGAAGGTAGAATGACTACAACAAGCAGCCTAAGTACAAAAAGCAGTATGGGCAGTCCGAATAGGAATGAACAAGGGATACAGGAACAACTCCTGCAGGATATTTTAGCTCCAAAGGTATGGAAACTCAAAAGTTCCTACAAAAGTTAATTTATTTCTTTGGAAGTTGATTCAGAATAGTTTACCATTAAATCATAACTAAGGGAAAAATTTTCATGGGATTTCTAAGCTTTGCACTTTTTATGAAAAAGAGGAAGAAACAATTGATCATTTATTTTTCAACTTTCAATTCTCTAGAGTTACATGGTTTGCACATAATTTCAACTTCTCAAATATAGCCTCAAATCTTAAAGTTAAGGATATATGTAATTGGATTTTTTTTATTTAAAAGAAGAGAAAGTGATCATTGATACTAATTATCTGTTGCGATTAAAATAATCAAATATTCTATGGGCAATTTGGTTACATAGGAATGAAATTATCTTCGGGAATGACAAACTGAATATAGAGGCTACCAATAATAGAGCAAAGGAACTTTAAAATGAATGATTAAAAGTTGAAAACAGTAAAAGAAGAATGGTTTAGGAAATTTCATAAATTAGGACTAACAATCAAGTTCAATTTACAGGTACCTCAGTGAATCTAGGAAGGGAGTCCCTGGAATCAGTAGCTATTATTACTAATTTTGTTATGCAGATAGATAGATGTTGGGAAGCTAAAACTGGCTTTGCATCAGTAGGCTGGTGCTTAACTGCTCATAATAATCAGGTTTTTAGAAAAGGGATCACAGTGAAGGCAGCAACTTTTATCCAAGTAAAAGTTGTAGCTCTTTTGAAAGTACTCAAGTGGCCAAAAGAGACTGATATGGATTGAGTATACTACTACACTGATTCAATGATCCTTGAACTTGTTCCCAACTATATGTAATCAACTTTATTTCATTTTAGCAGTTATAGTTAATATGAGTAAATCATTTAAAATTTGTGTCGTAAGTAAAATGCCTCAATCTAATATAAATGAGACACATTAGCTCACTAAACGAATAAGACTTTGTTGATGTGTAATTTTTCGTAATATATTTTCCATTCTATCCAAAAAAAAACTTAACGAAAGATTGTGTCAGATATTCATTGCCATTGCCCGTGGACATCATCTACTAAGAATTCTAATTGATTTATTTATTTTTTTAATGAAAATGTTTAAGACATAAATCTTTAATTTATTTTAAATTAAGTTTTATACATATATACACACACTAAAGAAAGTTTAGTCATACTAGTAATTGGAAGTCAAAATTTCAATTAATTCTCTACATTAGAGTCCAATGTGATATTAATAAATTATTTTGGTCAATTATTATTTGGAGCCGATGAGATTTTAGACTACTCGCTAATTTTTTATTCTTAAGAGATCTTAAGTTTAAGTATTTTGTACATAGTGAGCGAATCTAATAGTTGATTGATTTGAGATTATTATAATCGTAAACATAATAAAACTATTATCACCACACAAGCGAAAAAAAGAAAAAAAAAAAAAAAAAAAAAACTCATTCCAACAAACTGGTTAAAAATATAGTAGCTCAAAAAAATTGAGCCACTGGTGTACAATTAATTGACGTTGGAAATCCAATTCAACACTCAAGGACTTGGGCCAAACTTCTATTCCAGATATTTGATGGAACTCATCAAAGAGTCCATCCGCATATTCAAGACAATT
Organism: Pittosporum tobira; assembly: GCA_032359685.1. Lineage (NCBI taxonomy): Eukaryota > Viridiplantae > Streptophyta > Magnoliopsida > Apiales > Pittosporaceae > Pittosporum > Pittosporum tobira. The sequence continues at coordinate 9,925 of JAUMHB010058622.1, forward strand.
CTAATGAGGATTTAACAACAGAAAAAATAAAATAAAATGACATTAATTAAAGAACACGATATTCAATTTCATACAAACAGCTTTGCTGGAATTCCTACGGTAAAATGAAGCACTGCTTAACATATCGAGTATCTTAATAGAAAAAAAATGATTAAAAAAAAAAGGCAATTTAAACAACTCCTACATGGGACTTACACTGTCTATTTCTTCTATGTTAAACAAATAACTACGATTGGTTCACAACAAATGGTGAGACAGGTATTCGCAAGAACAACTGTTTCATGGAGGTCATTACAATTGAAATACATAGTTATCTTCTGGAAAACCAGGTATTCTGTATTTCACTACAGTAACTTCCAGGATGCCGTTGTCCTTAAAATCAAGAAAAGCTAACCTGGGGTCAACAGGTCCAGGCAAATTGAATGAAATGGAAAAGCGTCCAGGTGGACACAATTCTTGGACTTTCAAATCATACACCATTGATGGATCTTTAGGAACATCAGTCCCTCTAACCACAGCATCTAGTTTCACCCTCCCATCATCCCGGATACCACAGTTTATATCACCTGTTATAAACAAAAGTCACTATTCATTCATCCCAATCTTCTTTTTTATTTTATTTTATTTGTTTTTTTTTTTTTTTTTGCTTCCTTTGTTCAGTCACACAACCAGAGCCTTTGAATTTCTAGTCTACAACTAACATTAGAATGCCTGTTTGTGTATATTAATATATAATTAAAAAAATAGTGTCCGTAAGTATTCACATAAGATAAACGAGAAGGGAAAAAACTGAGAGAGGGATCAGCAACTTACTTAGATTGCAACGGACACCAGGCAAAGCCACCCGGACAAGGTAGGCTTTTTCACTTATACCAATATCAAGCTTCCCGAGCGCAGGTCCAACTTTGCCTTCAGTGGCTGTTCCAGTTCCAGTCACAACTGGCTTCACTAGTGGAAAATCTCTATATTGCTTAGCGTCCATGCTTGTGAGTTGAACTATTAAGTATTAATTGTCTAAGTTGAAAGCTTGCTGCAAGTTAGACTCTGTACATAATAATGTTTGGAAGTACGTTAGATTTTTCCCTTAATCAGTAAACTTCACAATATTGTCTGAACCTAAAGAAGAACGTACAACCCAAAACATATTGAAACATGGCACAATGAAAGCAAAGATGATAAAGAAAGAACCATGGTGTCAAAGTCCAACCATTTACTAGTTAATAGTTACTACTTGTAACCAGAGATCCAGGGCATTATAAATATCCAAGAACTTACTACTTTTGTACAAGAAAGAAACCACTAGAGTTGAAAGAACAACAAAAGTTTATCCTAGCATACCAGGTTGTAAAGCCCGAGCAATAACTATAGCTGGAAAGCAGCAACGGCGTCCATTTAGAAAATACTCTGAAGTCAAGATTCAAGAGCCCCCCCACTAATAAATATACTATTTCATAATCATATCAATTCTTTTATGCGTAAGTAGCAAGTCTAATATAAGTAAATCCCATATTACTAAGTAAAACAAGCAGCCACTTAACTATGGGGGTGCATAATAGGAAATTCCGTCCTCTAGCTCATGCTTATGTGCCTTTTATAGCCAGTTTTCTAGGAGCTAGCTCTAGGCAGTCTCTACCACCTCAATTTGGTTGGGCACCTAGGCTCACTCCTAGGTGGAACTAGTCCTCTACTGGATCGATTAACGAGGGCTTAGGAGCTCTATGACAGAAACAGATGAGCTATCAAAGTTGAAAGAATATGCACAGTAGATTTGAAATTTTTAACCCAGGTGCCCATGAAATCACGTGGACCATAAAAATAAATCAGTACAAATCAAGAAATAGAGAACTGAGAAAGATATCAAAACTAAAGTGCAAAATAAAAGATAACAGTGTGTTACTTTGAAGTGAAAGAAAAAACCTTCCATCATGGTTCAGGAATTTATCATATAAAAGTATAAAACAACTTGTCATATTCCACACTTCCAGTGACTATTACACATGGAACTTATTCAATGCAGCAGCACTCCTCCAAAGTACAGAGATCATTGCCAAAATGCCACCCAATAAGACGATCTAAGAAGCAAGGATTCGGATTCGCGGATCCGAGTTCACCATATGGGTATTCGAAGGTTCGGTAAATCTCATAAAATAGGGAGTCAAGGACTCAACACATATATAACTATTAATAAATTATATATGTACATAGATATATAATAAAATAGGCTACAAAAATAAATTATAGTCACATGTATTCTAAAAGCAAACATTTACGCTGATTCTAAACCAACAAAATAAAATATAGTGTCACATGTAGGCTAACTGAAAAAAAATGAAGTTGGGCCATTTTTAACGAAAAAAGTAGGGATATTTCCACACACAAAAATTGCGGTATGTGATTCAATATTGCTTACCCAATTACCGTAAAGAAAACCTCTACGCAAAATAGATCACCTTATACACAATATACAGAAAATAATCAGGACTAAGAGAAAGGAAAGGAAGAATGTCGCTCATGTTTCAGTTGCCCATCGCAGCCGTCCATGGTAGCCACACATCCCATTCACCCATCGGAATATTACATCCCATTCGCAATCGTAGATCTAAAAATCCCAGTCTCAGTCGCTGATCTAAATAGCAAAGTCGCAGATCTACAGGTTGAGTCTCGGTCCGCTCTTCCCCCAACATATATATAACAACTCCCTTCATGAATTCATGGTAAGCGAATTGAATTATGTAATGAATATCTGGTCCAGATTCATCATTTCTTCCTTAAAGAATCTAAGTGACAAATCTACGTGAATATTGGAATCCCCAACTAATCCCTTCTAGGTTTGTTGGGGCACTAGGAGAAAAAAGCATGCCTAGGGAGCATAAACACTCTTCAAAATGTCAAATGCTCTCCTATTACATGTCCATAACATGCTGAATACATGTCCCAAGCTGGACAATCCGATATTAAGTGGACAAACACTAAATGTGTCTAAGAAACTAAAATCTGACTTGTCTCAGATTGACAAGAAAGATTTTAGAAGAAAAAGTAATAAGTTTCCTATTTCATGCTCCGGTGGATTTTGACCCCTTTTGGGGTTTTAATGAATTTTACTCTCACTTGTTAGAATACTAAACTCCTCCTAAACATTCAAATAACAAGTGAAATCACAATTTAAATAAAGAAATCCTTGAAGATTACAATTTACAAATACAATTACAAACAGAAATCAAACAGTTACGCAGAAAGATACAAATTGTAGTTGGTGAACATTTTTCGGAAACTAATCAATTAATGAAAGGAACACAATGAGATTCAATCACAATAGATTCTGCACAGCACCCGATAGAAAAATAGATAAACCTCGATTAGCCCTAACTTAAAATGCACTTATACGGTATCAGAAAATCAAATTCAAATGACTGATCAATAAACAGATTTACAGGTTGCTCACAGATTATAAGGAGAATGACAAGAATTTACCCCAAAACGTTGACGTTCAGCCGGAGAGTTGAGACAGAGAAGAAGGGAATGCTACCATGATAGTGCTCCGGCGGTCGGACTCGCAGTTGGTGTTTGACTGAATTGAGTAGTTTAAAAACAAGAACAAAAGGTGTTCGATCTCCTACTTGATAAAAATTTAAATTAAAGTAAAATATCAAAAAAGTACTCTAATCCTTTAAAACATTTTCAGTATAACATTCCATAATAAATAAACACTCCTCTGAATCCGTGATCTTTTTTAAAATACAGTACTTCCGTATAAGAGCTCTTAGTATTTTTTATAATCGATATAAAAAAAATTAAAATTCAAATAAATAAAATATATTTTAAATTTAATCAATATGATTATGAATGTTATAAACTGTTTAAGATATACTATCAATTGAAAATTTTGATATTTTCAATACTTAAGTGGTACACATTAAAATTAGATTTTAATATTTTAAAATTTTACTTTAAAAGAGATTTTAATATTTTATTTTAGAAGTCAAAGTTGCGCATGATGTGTGAATGTGTCAACTTATTTCGTGTTTCTATTTTTGCTAGTAAATTTGTCATGAAATATTTTTATACTCTGTATTTTCTTTAAAGCAAAAAGATGTAATACATGGATTTGTATTTTCCAGAAATTATATTTTACTCATTTTTCAAAAATAATGTCATATCTCAAGTTCAGAAAGTAATTTCAAAGAAAAGATAGTTCCATTATAGTGTAGTCAACATTTTTATAATTTTAACAAAAAGACAATATTATGTTATATAATTTTAATTACACAATAAATTTAAAATTGTTGCTCTTGTAATTTAAATGTCGCTACTGTAGCCTAATTCACTTTTTGGGGCAAATAATCAAAAATAAAATATAGCAAAAAGAGACGATGAAAGTGCTCTTTTTGTGTTATAGAAACCATAGGGAATGCAATTTCAAAACCAGATCATTCGGGTCCTACTTTTACGTGGCATCCAACATCCTCCTATAATAATAATACATACATTAGACAAACACAACCAAAAGCAATCCCAGCCCTCGATGGGCAAAAAACACTACAAATAAAGCATAGTTTACTGATGTTCACGATTTACAAGTACCAAAATGAGTTCCCAACGCCTGGCGTATTACACGTATTTCACAATAACAGCTTCAAGAATGCCGTCAGATCTGAAGTTGGGAAAGAAGAGCCTTGGATCAACAGGCCCTGGTAGACTGAAAGAAAGAGTGAACGGCCCAGGCGGGCATTGTTGCTTTACTTTCATCTCAAAAACACGAGCATGTCTTGTAACAGTTTCTCCGCCAGTCGTGGTTACACCTCGGACATGGACCTTTCCATCACGTTCAATCTCACAGCTGAATAGACCTGTCAAAACAAAATACTACTATCAATTTGTGAAAGTATGGTGGTAAAATTAGCACTCCAAATTTTTCCATTTGCACTCTTACTTTGTTAAGGTATGAAATTACATAAATACTCATCATACCACTTACATGTTATATGATTCATAATATATGCATATGCACAACATATATAACATAATTGTTAACTCTTATTGATCAATGGGGGTTTATGCAATTTTGTACTCCCAAAAATTAAGACAGGGTGCAAGTGGAGAAATTTCCTAGGCTAAAAATATCACTTCCCATAGAAGTGTTTTAAGAGCCAAAACCATTGATTCAACAGAAGTGAGAAATAAAGAGAGAAGGGGAATGAGTTGAGGAACGCAATACAATCAGTCTTTGCATGATTTTGCATAGCAGCTCAAAGTTTTCATGCATGTACAAACATGTTCCATACTTGCAAAACAGGAAACAAACGGTACAACTAGGAAAAATTCGAGAAAATATGTCTTGTGTATCTTAAATCGCATCGTATCTATGTCTCTTATAATACAATATAATTTATGATACGATAATGATGCGTATCTTATGACAAGTTAGAGAATGGTCATATAAAAGTTCAAACAACACCTAGAGGCTAGAGTATCTCCCTTTTTTATGCGGTAGAGTTATTCATTCGTTCAATACGATAATTTTAAGAAACTTCATATCTTTTGCACCTTCCCCAACTACTTTGGGATAAAACGCGCATTTGAGTTGAGTTGAGTTCATAGGTTTAAACTTCTGAAAAAATTCTCCACTTTTTTCTTTTCGCGTCTCTTTCACACATGATTAGAGGACACATAAGAACGCGCAGCTTTGGAGTTGACTTCAGTTCTTCACTTTGCATTTCATGGCTTAATTTCATTATGGATTTTTACAATTATGTAGTTAAAGACAAACTCCACTTTTCTATTTCCCCTCTTGATCCTTTATAAGTTGTACCGAAGTAAGATTGACTATAAATGAAGCCTCTAATTTTTTAAGTTTTCAAAATATGATCTAAATATTTAAGGTTTGTTTCTAAGCTTATTCGACTAATTTAACTTAAGCTGATATGCTTCATTGTCTAATATACCGAGTTACACTATATGTTTAGATACGTAATTATTGTACTTTGAATTTCTTTCTGTATCTCACGATTCGGGTATTTTTGATACATGACAATATGACATGATTTACAATTTGAATACTGTGATTGTAAAAAATCTCACCACCTAAAATGTTACACAGTTTTTAGCTATATGTATAACACAGCACATCAAAGAACCGACATGGATAAATCGAATCAAGGAATTTCTACAAGAATATAGAACCTTGCTGACTGATTTCCATTCCAAACATGTCCTTTGTATCCAGTTTACCAGAGTCTTAAAATAACGTTTTCACCACAAAGTGGGGGGAGGCCAATATAGAAGCATATCTAGTCAGAATTTTACAGAAACAAATCATTAAAAGCAAATGGAAGGGTTAAAAAATACCAGAATCCTTTTTGACTCCAGGCAGTGCAACTCGGAAAAAATAGGCAGAATTGCTAACACCAATGTCCACGGCTCCAATAGATGGTCCTGTTCCCCCTTTTTTGGCTGTGCCAGTCAAGAGAGTGCTTGCCTTTGAACTACATTCTTCCACATTGGGAAAGGGTATAATCGGCATCATGTAAGGTTTATTCAGATCGAAGATTGTTGGGGATGCAGATAATTCCACAGTATCAGAATTACGCCATTTATTATAATCATCTTGAAGTAGTGCCGAAAAACTAATATTCCCATTCAAATCTTTTGCTGCCACTGCTTCCCCAGAATTGTTCCATAAACTCCTTTTCACCTTTTGCTCATAAGGCAGAGTATCCATGTTGATAGCACCAGTAACTCCTGTATCTTACACAGGAATTCACTCTAGTAAGCAAGTAATTTGACCAGTAATTGAACACGGAACCATGTAGATTAAGAGATGTATGTAACAAACATATAAAAAATAACTAGAAAAATGAGAAGCATGCAAACATAGGTTTAGCTACAATGAAACATCACTAACTACGCAAATAAGTTTAAAGAAAACTTGACAATGATATGCAACTCGTGAATGAAACTGAAGTCGATAATTATATAGAGTTTTTATGGCATTAAAGATATAAATCTTATATCGTTAGCTTCAAATTCCCGTATCATTTTGTGGAAAATGTTAATACTTTATTAATAAGTGAATTAAGAATATGTTATATCCTACAACTTTTTGTTGAGACTAATAAGCTGACTAGATATTATGAAATAATACCCTTGAAATTAAAATACCAGTTTGTTTAGTCGGGTGATTAGTCACAACAAAAATCCGGAAGTTATATCAGGACACCAAGGGTTATATATACTGAAATCATTACTTAGAAAGAATATTAGCTTCTCCACTTCCACATCATTAGTCTCATTATGATTTCTTTAACAATCATGAACATTGAAAAACAACCCTCACAATTGTCTACTAACCACAATCTTAGACATACCTTTCCATGATAGATTTTATAAATTAGCTGTTGTCTAACCCGTGATGAGGGCAAAACAAAAATTCAGTCCCAGAGATGAATATTGGAAGTAGGAATCCTTGGCAATTTCTATGTTTTCGGCGATCACACAACCCTCTAAGTTACTAAAAAATATGAAGATAAAATTATAGCTCATTAATATTGGGAAGGACATATTTACAGTTATTTATTTAGCGAAAAATAGTATAGTAGCTAATAGTATGAAATCACCTCATATGACTCCTAAATCCTTAACTCTACAGCGGTACACACTAGTGCATAGAGATTCAATTACTAGTGAGATGGCCAACTAATATGGCTCCCACATTGTCGCCTGCATTGCTAACCCAATTGACTTGTGGCGGGCCACACAGGCTAGTCCATGCAGGCCCCAAGGGTTGGTCCGTGTGAGCCCCACGGGCTAGCAGCGGCGTATTGGCATTACTTAACGCCGTCATGAATACCACATGTGACTACAAGCCCGTATGGGCCCCATGGGCTAACAACGGCGTATTGACATTACTTAACGCCGTCATGAATTCCAAATGTGACTACAAACATAGTTGTGTAGCTGCGTTTCTTAACGTCGCAGCTACCACATATGACATTGCGACTACAAACATTACGCTCCTCTTCATACCGGCCTTAAGTAACAGTGAGGTAACGGTGTTAAATAACGCCGTTATGCAGCGGTTACCGCCAATTTTTGAAATATTATGTTCCAAATTACAGAATTCACTCAGACCTAACTTTAGGCAAAAGTTGTTGAGCATTTAAGGTCAATTCGTTGAATGCTTATCTACTATAAGAATCTATATAAAAAAAAATTGAAAACAAACGGTAACTGTCTTCTTTTTTATATCTCTATTGTCACGGCTTAGGTCATACCATTTCATTCGACCCATTTGATCACAAATTGTTTGAGCTGAAAGGTTTATCAGTAACCCCATATATCGAATTATCAAATACATTATGTTCAATCAACCCACTCAGATTGAAACTACATGTATCGTCTAAATACTGTATAATCTGCTTCAAACCAACAGAAATTTAAACTTTTAAACCAATAAAGGTCGTTGATTATGACTTAAATTAGAGATTACTCACCGATTAAAGGGAGCTTCCTTCACGATTCGTTGAGGTTAGAAACTGCCGTCGTACCAACCACCGTTGCCACCAACCTATTCTTATCCGAGTCTCTAGCTTGGTTAAGGGAGCCCTAGGCACTATTTATTGCATTAAACCTCCAATTGCGGATACTTTATTTTTGACCTGAAAATGTTAACAAATTACACCTTGAAATCTACAAAATTTTGCATAATGATCTTCGAAATGTACCCTCTAAATAAACGAGGTTATATATATTCCTATTTTGAATTTCAGTGATGGGTGCTGCTAATACCGGAAATTAAAGGGCGAGAAATTATATTTAATTTTCATTTATGTATCCGTATGGTCCGCAGGGGAAGGGGTGCAAACTGCGAATGATCAACTTTCACTAGTAACCAAACGGGAAATAGCTTAATGGTAACAATTTCCTCCCTTAACGGACAGGTCAGGGTTCGTTGACAGTATTAAGAGATATTTTTTAAATATTAAATTTTTTTAAATATTGTACGTATGTGTGAATGAATTATTTTTTATAAATATATAAGTGATCAACTATTAAAATTAGTCATTCACTAGTATATTTATTTTAAAATTAAATTTATTAAAATAGGTTCATGTAATTTAATTTTTCGAACGAGTAAACTTAAATAATAATATTAAAAATATATAAGTAATAACTTGAGGTTTAAGTCATACTTATATTCAATTAGTAAACATTTCGTGCCGAATTCGAATTATGATTCAATTGAATGATTAAAATAATTTGATTCTTTTACAATATTATTACTCATTAAAAAACTGTCATCAAAATATTTGGACAATTGTCAAGTGAATCTAATTAGTATGTCAAAATAATTTATAAAAAATAGTAAAATAGATTATAACATGAGATCTTCTTTCTTATAAAATAAAAAGTAAGATTTTTAATAAATGGGCAACATATTTTTAGTGGACAAGATCATTATAAAAATAGATTTATTACGAAATTAGATGGCGACATTATTTTTTTTTGCGCGTGTTGTGGGGGGAGGGAGGAAGGAGTGTTATAGATAAGAATTATACAGATTAAATATAAAAATTTAAATAAGTTTTCATTATTATATGAAATTATGTGGCATAAAAATATTCAATTCACCATTCATGTTTGCACCCTTTCGTGTAAAAATAGCACATGATCTTCTTTTTTTCTAACATGGGATCTTGTTGGTTTTTAAAGTTTTTGACCAACTAGAGTGAACATCTTCTACGCGGGTATATATATTTAAATGAATTAAGGATATATAAACTTAACCTCATATAATATAATTTATATGAGATTATTTTAAATATGATGTATTATGATCATTTATTTAATAATTTAATTGTATAGATGTTAAAAACATACAAAATACGAAAATTTTCATTTAATTTAAAAATATAACTAGCTCAGTTGGTTGGAAGTTGTGTTAATTTAATCAGATCTTTTGAGTTTTAATATAATTATATTTGGTAAGGAGAAATTTATCCCCTATGATTTTATTCGGCTCGATTCCAAATTAATTGGGTTCCAAATAGAATACTGAATACCGAGAAATCAAAACCATAATTAAAAAAAAAAATCAAAAATATATTATTGCAACCTCACTGTAGTAATTACTCCCACAATTTTGAACGCTCTTTTTTTTTTTGAACATCCTAAGAAAATAAATTTTCTAACTTAATTTATTTTTTCAAATATAATTTATTGTTTTAATATTATAGTTAATTATTTCAATCAATATTACATTATTTAAAATTACAATACCAAATATTATGACTTATAACTTTAAATATTACTGTATTATCTAAAATTATAATATTATAAAGACAATTTAAATAATTTTTTATAATTAAAAAATTACTTAAATTTTTAAAAAATATACTCATTCTATTCCTAAATAATTGTCTTTTTAGAGGTATGCACATAGATTAAGAAAATCAATTATTGTTTTATTGGTTTGAGTAAAATACTTGTAAAGATAAAGATAGAAAAATAAAGAAAAATATTTATTGGAAAGATGAAAGAAAATTAAATTAAAAAAATCATACCTTAACTTTTACTTTAAAATGTAAAAATAACAATTAAATTAAAATATATATTTTTTAAAAAAAATAATTATTTAAAAACAAATAGAGTATATATATTTGTAAAAAGTCAAATGTTACAAAAATTATGATAACAAGAAGAGGTTTTGGACCATAATGGTAGACCAATGTGATATATATCTCTCGAGAAACGTGAATGTTTGTGAAAATTCGAGATCCAAATACCTAAGATAGTTCCAAAATCCAAAGCAAATACGGAGTTCATCTAATATTCCTTCTGATTCCAACAACCTGGGAGATTGCGTCTGTATGTTCCCGGGCTACATCGAACATTTTTGTCTTGTCTGTCCCTTCGCTTTCTGTCCCCCAGTTATTACGAAAATGGAAAAGCGATACATGTAAATATAGACCAGATCAAGGGTTAATCCATTTCGTATGATTAATTAATCATTTTAGCTCACCACATACTAGATGGTCAATACACATACATACAAATGTATCAAGGTCATGAAATTGTTGAAAGCTATAAAAAAGAAAATTCATTATTTATGTCCAATAAATTTTGTTATGAGATTTGGATGTTACACTGTATTACAATTACGAATTGAAATGGTTAATCATATTTATTGGAATTTTAAGTTGGTTGATTGAAAATTGTATCGAAGTTTTAAATGAGTTTCTGACTCGAGACATCAAGTTGTATTTCTATGATTAGAGATTAGCCGTAAATGTTTTTTTCTTCTATTTTTGCGTTGTGTATCAGGTCTTTCCAAGCTAAATTTGACATGAGGTTACATTTTTGTTTATGCAGATCATTTCAAGCACTGCTTTGTTTTGGACTTGGCCTCGCCCGAATTCAGTAACTTGCAAGTAGGCCAAGTACTCTGGCCATTGTTACTCAGTATTTAGGCATAAAGAGGGGAATAGAAAGAAAAAGAAATGAAGAGAGAGAGATTAACGGGGTTTGTTTTAAATTTAAGACATGTTTCATATATTTGTATAATAGAGCATTACAAGCTACAACTTTTATCTATAATGAATTTAACTGAATTAATCGATTTTGAATTTAAATGAGTATTCAACACAAATGATCCCTACATGTTTTCTGTGAACAACTAGCATAACCCAAAATACCAAACTTGCTCTATCCCCTACAGGTTTATTCTTTTCCTAAGTGAGCCAAGTTTTTATTCTCCTTACCCTTGCGAGAAACCGGTTCATATTATCATATTTATGTTGGAAAATTTGTGTTGAATACTCACTTTAATAATAGCATAATACTCTGACAAAATAACATTCACCTGAAATGAGTGATGTTCACTATTTTCTTAAAACAATATTCGTCATTTATATATTGCATAAGGTTAATAACAAATTTGTCTCATAAGATAAGACAGACACCGGAACTTAATAATCATTAAATAATTAGTATATAATTAGTATTTAATCAAAATCATATTGAGAAAGAGAAGAACTAAAACTAATAAATATTTCTAAACCAAGAAATATAGTATTAGAGTGAATCCACTGGTTTATTGAAATGATATTTTTGGATTGATTTTGAAATGAGGTCCTTGTCCTTTTTATAGGTTGTTAGGAAGTAGGCACATCCAATTTATATATGAAGGGACACATCTAAATTATGGATTGTACCTATTTATGAAAACTCATGTATTAAAAATCACATATGAATAGACACATTTTTTAATTTCAAGAAATGTTTTGAACAATTACATATTTTTATCATAAAATTATACAATAAATATATAAATATATATTTACCCATTTATATTATTGATGATTTTGAAAGATGTCTAATATGAAATACATCTTAATTGGTGCACAAAACAAAATAAGGACAAGGACTCGAGTTGATCTCAACTTTGATAAAGTTACGGAACAAACGGAGATCGAGCTACATTCATCTGGCTGTTGGTAAGTAGGACATTCGATTTCCTCTTGAACCAAGAAAAAGAAAAAGCAAATTGGACCCGTCAAACCCAATCATTCAAATGCTTGAGACTCACATTGCTTTGGCCAGACGGCTTCTTGAACCCTGAGTTCAATACTACTTATATTTCCTATTTTCCTGTTATCCATAAAGAACCTTCTAAATTTAACCGTTTTCTTGTTTTCTGAATTGGTTTAGTTTCCTTTTGGAAAAGCAAAGCACAAACAAAATAAT